>JAAEAF010005939.1:0-25603 GCA_011037195.1 Triatoma infestans
AGCCTCTACAATTCACTGTCTGGTGATGGGCAGTGTTGTCTAAAAGCTAGAGAACGCTGCTTGGAGGCCGGCTGTGCATTGGAGAAGGCTCCGGGCGGCACAATAGATCTTTGAGGTCACAGTGCAATAATCCCCTACAACAATCTACAATCTTGGTGTCAGATGCGTGGATGGGTGGTATATGGTGACTAAAGGGAATATCAAGTACGGGCTTCCTGTTACTTTTCGTTTGAAAACTGAAATTCAGAAATTTAAATAGTAATTACTCCCTCTCAATACAAATGTGCGTGTGTGTACATGAAAAAGAGAGACAAGTTTAGTATACTGTGGGGACCTATGTCCCTTAATGGCAACAAAGAAATTTACAATTTTGTAATAAATACGAGGCATGTCCAGTAAGTAAGTGTACTGAGGCTCTCACGGCCGGAGGGATTTTGTTTTCGACATGTTGGCTACTCTGTCGTGTAGCCTGATTCCTCCCCTCCGTAATGAGACCGGTTCGAGGTCAGTACGTTGAGAACTGACGACGCGACAATGCGTTTCGTGAAAAATGTCAATCCAATCTCTCGCCAAGTGTGAATCGAGTGGAGGCCGGGCAAGAGTTTTTGAGACGCTACAAACTGCATGGAGATGAATTTCTCCGCTCCATCATTACTGGAGATGAAACTTGGGTTGCACACTACACACCTGAAACCAAAAGGCAGTCTCCAAAAGGCAGTCTCAACAGTGGCGTCACACCTCTTCACCCTCCGCCAAAAAGTTCAAAACCACAATTTCAGCCAAGAATTTCATGGCATCCGTGTTTTGGGACTGTCAAGGCATAATTTTAATTGAATATATGCCTCAAGGGGAGACCATCAACTCTGCAAGATATTGTGAGACCCTAAAAAAAATGCGGAGGGCGATTCAAAACAAAAGGAGAGACATGCTGACAAAGGGAGTCTGCCTGCTGCACTGCACGACAATGCCAGCAGACCACACACGGCCAACGCCACGAAGGAACTGCTTGCCTCGTTTAAAGGGATGCCCTGCACCATCCCGCGCATTCCCCTGACCTAGCACCTTGAAAAACCAACGTGAAGGGGTTGGCGGGAAACTACTTCGAGGAAGGCATCAAAAAATTAATACCCCGGTTCACCACCTGCATTGAGAGGAATGGTGACTATGTCGAAAAATAGCTTACATATGTACTAATGTAACCAGGTAATTTTTTTGTTCAAATAAAAATTTTAGTAACCTACAAAAATTCAGTACACTTACTTACTGGACATGCCTCGTACAATAACACTCCCTGATCTGCGAGAAGACAACAAAATTACTACTGACTACATTAATATTATAATAAAACTATTTATAATAACTATATACAGTTTTAAAATTATAATTTAATACTAATAATGAAGATAATAAATATAATAATAACTAATTTGTAAAAACTTAACAATGAAAAAGAAAGAGTGAAGAATGTTATAAAAAAAAATGGAAAATTGCAGAAAGTTCACACAAAGTTTTCCGTGAAAATTCATCAACCGGAAAATGCGATAGTAATAGGTTTTTTTTTTTAACAAAATTTTTTGACAAACCACATATTTTACACACACACACACACACACACTTATAAGGCATATCACTTCTATTTGGAAAAACAAAATAATTTTTCCTCTCCCCCCCAAATATTTTTGACGCGTTTTGAAAAAGCAAAAACTTACAGATTTCCTCCAAAATGCTATTTCAGAAGGATTTTGTGTTCTCCAGATATACATTATTATTTTTGGAAGGAATTTCTAGAGGTTATCTGAGCTTTGCTATAGAAAGTTGCCATACAATGCTGTCTGTAAAGTCATTCCACAATAGTACTTTTGCTCCAAATCCTTGTAATGGATCGAATCATGTAAACTAATCACTCTCTAAGTTCAGTGCGTTTCTCCCTCAAGTTCAAAAAGGGGCCAAGTATGGAGCGCATCGAGGAACTGGAAGGAAAAGTTAGACAGTAGATTCTGTTTTTTTTTATGTTGACACTTATTTAAGTTTCTTTTCTTACATGAAAAGTTTTTTTTTCCAGAAAAATAATCAGTCTATGGGTTAGGGAGTTAATTTTAAAAACTACCATAACAAGTTTTGTTTAGAGATTATTGTGTTAAAAGGAGGCGCTGCACAGGAAGTAGAAATAAAAGTTGCTAGTTTGATGAAAATTTGTCAAATATTATTTACAATAATTAATTACAGTAAGAGGAAGTAGGTGGTGAATGTTTAATAAACACCCTAAACAGTGACTAAAAATATTCCTCTGGTATAATGATTGTGATTTAATAAAAGCGCACCACACACAAACACATACGGCAGTGTAACCAACTTTCACTTTATGTAATGGATCGTCCTAGTATATCTTCTCACACAAAGCCATGGTCAAACAGAATTAGCCTTGAAGTAGCTACAATCTATTATTTAATTAATTATTTTACTTGCGCTTTTAGTATTAATTTTTATTATTATCCAACTTTATCAAATTAATTAATACTAAAAATTCAAGGAAAAATTTCATAAAAATTAATGTTTCATATAAACAAAGAAAAAAAAATAAACAAAAACATTACACTGCTGCTGCTATCTTAAGTGTTAAGGTTAACATTTTCACTAATCTGAAGTCACCATTAAACAAAAAAAAAAAAATCCCCCCTCTCCCACCGCGGGTCAAAAATAAATACAAGAACTTACAACTAAAGATGAAATAATACGACGAGAAATAAATGTACAGAGATTGGCTAAAGATGTTCACTTGAAAGGTAAACTGAGGTCATACAGTCAGTCAGTCAGTCCTACCAACCGCCGGGACCTGTATGCAATATTATATATTTAGAAATTCTATTTATGTATTTATTTGTATTTTTTTTTACATAATATAAATAGAAAACAGTGACGAAGCTTTTTTATAAAAAAAAACAAAAAAAATTACTATTAAAGGCTTAGAGCTCTTAAAATTATTATTTTATTAAACTAAACAAATCTTTAAAAAAAAAAAAAATATATATAAAAAATCTGGTGTTAAACACTCACACAACTTTCTCTTACTGCAGTCAATATAATTACTTTTTACTTTCTCTTACTCCTAGTAAGAGGAAGTATTGTAATCGTGTCAAATTTTCGATATCGAGTTTTCACCGGAAATATCCGTTTTGAGGTCCCCTGAGTCCAAAAAAGTGGTTTTTAGCAAATGGTCTGTGTATGTGTGTGTGTGTGTGTGTGTGTGTCTGATGTATGTATGTGAACAGCATAGCTCAAAAACGAAAAATCGTAGAAAGTTCAAACTTGATATTACGTTTAGGTATCACCATGGGATCTGACGGTGCGTTATGTGTCAATATTGCTCAACCGGAAGTACCACTTTACTAGTTGTTTTTTTTACGTTTTTGCAATTTTCTCAAAAATGGCTCCGAAGATTTTCTTTAAACTTGTATATCAACTACACATACAAAGAGCTACAACTTTTATTTGAAACATTTCTCCAGGAAAATTCATTTAAGGGCACTTCTGGGGGAGGGGTGGGGTTAGGTTTTCATCTTAACTGCTGTTTCAGTATATTAGACAATTCTGTCATCTAAATAATGTTAATTAGAATTAAATATGTTGTTGAAATTCCGAGTTTGAAAAAAAAAGATAACCGGAAGTGCGTTTTTACTGAAATATAATTTTCAGTTTTCTGGTATTTTCTCGAAAATGGCTCCAACGATTTTCTTTAAACCAGCGTTGTTAACTATACATATAAAGAGCTACGACTTTTATTTGAAACTTTTCCCCTGATAAATTCATTTAAGGGGACTTTTGGGGGAGGGGGGTTATGTTTTTCTTTAAAATGCTATCACAGTTGATTATACAATTCTGTCATCCAAATTGAAATAACTAGAAATTAATATATGACCCAAATTCCGAGTTTCAAGGAAATTAGTAAACCGGACAGTTTTACTGGACAGTGTTTTCACTTTTCGACGAATTTCATTAAATTTGGTACACTAACTATAAAATTTGTCAATTATAATTTTGAGTACTGGAGTAAGAGAAAGTTGTGTGAGTGTTTCACACCAGATTTTTATTATAAAAGGATCAAAATTTTCTATAAACTTGGTAATTTTTTACCCAGTTTTCCCCCAACATAAAAATATAGAGTGGTAGGTGGTGGACTACCCATCCTTGGCAGGTAGAAACAGAATGTATTTACACTGTAATCCAGAAAAAAAAAACGCGAAAACATTAAAATAAAAACTCAAATAATAATAATTAAAATTAAATGATTTAATTAAATAATTAAAATGTAGTGGCATAGATTTCACAAAACATCATAAAATGTTTCAAATAAAAGTGATTAGGTAATTTAAGTATATAGAGAGTATACGAAGTTTAAAGAAAAAAAAGTTGGAACCGTTTTAGAGAAAGGGCATTCAGAAAAAAACTGAAAGAAAAAACAGGCATTCAAATGGATTTTATCCGAAACCTTCCTGGTGTCGTCTGATAGGTGGAAATACCTAAACGGAATTAGCAAGTTTGAATTTCCTGCGTTTTTTGTTTTGTTTTTTAAAATCTCACTTCCGGTTAACCGATTTTCTTCAAATCTTGAATTCTATGAATGCTTATAAAGCGTATTAATATTATTTAGTTGGTAAAAAACCATATATATTATACTGAAGTTGGTACTTTACTGGAAACCATAACGCTACTGTTTATCCAGAACCGCACAAAATCAATTTTCCTGGGTCTCAAATAAAGTCTCAAAATAAAAGTGATATAATTTTATATATGTAGATAGTATACTAAGTTTAAAAAAAAAAAAAAACATTGGAGCAGTTTTCGATATCATCACAAAATCGGGGGGGGGGGGGCAAAAAATATATCAATAATGCGCACTTCCATTTTTTAATGGATTTTGCCCAAAATCTTCGTGTATGATATCGGGGTGGTAGTGCCTAAAACGGCCTATCAAAGTTTAAACTCCCTGCGAGTTTTCGTTTTTTGAAAAAGTCCAAAATCTATCCTATAAAAGTCTCCGCAATTCCGGTTAGCTGTTGGCCAAATCACATTAAAAATCAACTAGTGTCGTGGGGTAACAGAAACATTAGGTTGAAGTCCAACTCTCTACAAAAACTAGGGAGTAATTTTACAATGGATAAAAATTCCCGAAACCGGACGGGAACATCAAATATATGTATGCTGGTTATGGATAAAATACTAGACATAATTTATACTTGTTTAGAGGAGCCCTTTGTGCAACTATGCATATCTGGGTAATTTGGACTCTTCTTTGTAGAAGAGAAACAATTTATAATTTGGATTCAAATAAATATGTATAATCTTATAACCTATTTCTATCTTAATTATTATTTTTAATATTGGCCCAAAATTGAGATAAATTTTATTTTATTAAATTCAAAAGTTTTTTTCCTGTATAATATTGCCCATTCAAAATTTATTATTAGATTTTATTATTATTTTAATTTTAATATTTTTTTATTTATAATTTATTTTAATAATTTTTATTATAGATTTTTTTTTTTTTTTAATTCTATTGTTTCAATAAGTATTTATATTTTACAAGTATCTATTCTATATTAATTCGAGAATCTTCGCTTTCCAACAGCTTTAAACAAAATGTTTAATTATATTTCTCAATTTCAGATAAATATCTCCAAAAAAAAAAAAAGATTTCTCCACAATCTTACAAATTTTAAGTATTAACACTAATATGTGTGGTTAGAGGACAAACTTGTTTAAAGTAAAAACCGTTCCGAGGCAATTCTGAGGTGAAAATCTCGGAAAACTTAAAAAAAAAAATCTGGTGTGAAACACTCACACAACTTTCTCTTACTCCAGTTCTCAAAATGATAATTGACAAATTTTATAGTTTGTGTACCACAATTTAATGAAATTCGTCGAAAAGTGAAAAAACTGTTCAGTAAAAGCGCACTTCCGGTTTACTAATTTTCTTGAAACTTGGAATTTCAGCCATCTATTTATTTCTAACTAATTATGTTTGGATGATAGAATTGTATAATCAACTAGGATAGCACTTTGATGAAAATCTAACCCTACCCCTCCCCTAAAAGTGCCTTTAAAAGAATTTTCCCAGAGAAATGTTTTAGATAAAAGTTGTAGATCTTTGCATGTTTAGTTTATATACGAAGTTTCATTAAAATCGTCGGAGCCATTTTTGAGAAAATTTTGAAAAAGTGAATAAATCATTTAGTAAAGTGGTAAAGTAAACGCACTTCCGGTTATCCGATGTTTTTCAAACTCGGAATTTCAACAACATATTTAATTCTAATTAACATTATTTAGATGACAGAATTGTGAAATAAACTGAAATAGCACTTTAGATGAAAACCAAATCCCACCCCTCCCCAAAAGTGCCCTTCAGAGCATTTTCCCGGAGAAATGTTTCAAATAAAAGTTGTAGCTCTTTATATGTGTGGTTGATGTTTCGAGTTTAAAGAAAATCGTCGGAGCCATTTTTGAGAAAATCGCAAAAAAGTAAAAAATCTAACTAGTAAAGTGGTACTTCCGGTTGAGGAATTTTGACAGATAACGTAGTGTCAGAGCCCACGGTGATGCCTAAATGGAATATCAAGTTTTAACTTTCTACGGTTTTTCGTTTTTGAGCTATGCTGTTCACATACATACATACATACACACACACACACACACACACAGACCATTTGCTAAAAACCACTTTTTTGGACTCAGGGGACCTCAAAACGGATATTTCCGGTGAAAACTCGATATCGAAAATTTGACACGATTACAATACTTCCTCTTACTAGGAGTAAGAGAAAGTAAAAAAAGAATGGTTGTGAAACAATCAAACAGTTTCTCTTATGTAATAATTATACTTATTACTGACTGAATTTTCTTTGTAACTCGGTGACATTACTAAATATTTATTTACTTTCACATTATAGATAAATACAGTCGGATGTTATTATATTTGTTATAAAAGGATATGACTATATTGGAAACTAGCTAGCGTCTCATCAATCTCTAGCAAAACATTTAAAAGACAGATAAAAAGTTTCCCCAAGATAACCTTCTCGGAAATTAAACATTTTTTCCTTTAAAAAAAAAAAAAAAAAAAAAAAAATGGTGGAAAACTACAAGGAAAAACAAATTCAGTAATATGACTGAATATACTTTTGATGACCCGGCTGATAGATTTGAGCGAACTTTCATGGTCGGTATAAAATGGTCCACAAATGGAATTACCAAGTTTGGGTGAAAGAAGTAGAGGGAGAGTTGCAGTTCATGTTCTAACATATTTTTACTTTCTTTTACTCCTGGTAGAAAAAGGGAAGGAAAACAAAAAAAAAGCAGAAAGTTTAAACTTGACATTCCGTTTAGGTATCACTATGAGATCTGACGACAGTAAGTTGTCTCAACCCGAACTACCACTTTACTCAATGGATTTTTTTTTTGCGATTTTCTTAGAATTCATTTATAAGAGTTACATCTTTTATTTATTTATTTTTTCTTTTTTTTATTTACAATCAAAATATATGGACCAGCTCACTGAAGCTTTACACATAGTGGTAAACGGAAGAAAAAATTAGAAGTCTTGATAAAGTCAGGGTTTCAGCCTTCTTGATGAGGTAGGTTCGCCTATGTGGTAGTGTGATGTTGTTGGTAATGTGTTAAGTGTTAAGAAGAAGCTGTCTGCAATATCGAGTTCTCTATGTATCTGGGTGTTCCTGATAAACCAGGGTGCGTTTAGTGTTGTTCGTAGAACTTTGTTCTGAAATGTCTGTAATCGTTTCGTCAGTGTGTTACTTGCTGTGATCCAGACTGGGCATCCGTATGTCAGGAGAGGTCTCAGAAGCGTTTTATAGAGTAGTGTGGTGCAGGAGTGTTTAAGTGGTGTGTTTCTGTTGATAAGTGGGTAGAGCTGTTTCAGTCGGGTGTATGCTTGTTGTAGTTTAGTGTTAATGTGTAATCTCCAGGTGAGTCTTGTGTCCAGGATCACGCCGAGATAGCGCACTCCTTGGTCTTTTTTTGTTTCCAAGGGCCTTCTTGGTTATTAATATGCAAAATACAAAGGTTCTCATTCCGAAACCGTCGCAGGGCGAAGATTTTTGCTTCAGTTTTGGAAACGTTTAGCTTTAATTTCCATCGCTGGAACCAGTTTGATATTGTATCTAAGGACATTTGTAAGTCAGTGATGCTTCTGTTTAAGTCTGTGTTGGAAGAAGCTAGCATGGTGTCGTCTGCGTATGTGGCTAGTGTCGTTGAAGGAGGTTCAGGTATGTCAGAGCAATAGAGGTTGAAAAGTATAGGGCTCATGATTGCCCCCTGTGGTAGTCCAGCGAGAATTCGTTCGTCTGGTACTGTATGTGTTGTTAAGTCTTACTTGGAAGGTTCTGTCTTGTAGAAAGGATCCAATAATGTGAGTAATATAATCAGGTGCGTTTGTGTTTCTAAGTTTGTAGGGTAGTCCAGAGTGCCAAACTGTGTCAAATGCGGCTGCTACGTCTAGAAAGACACCTGCCTTGTATTTTCTGTCCTCAAAGTTTTGTACAATGTGTTTTGTGATTCTGTTAAATTGATGTACTGGGGAATGTCTTGGTCTAAATCCGAACTGATGAGGTGGAATTGTGTTTGTGTCTGTCAAGTGTTGTAAGAGTCTTTTGTAGATTAGTTTTTCTAGTATTTTAGAGGGAGCTTAAGAGGCTTATTGGGCTTATTTATTAAACTATTTCTCTGGAAAAATTAATTTAAGGCATTGGGGGGGGGGAGGGTTGGGGGTTATGTTTTCCTCTAAAGTGTTAATTTAGTTTTTATTATACGATTCCTTTATCTAAATAATATTTAATAAGAATTAAATACGTTGCCAAAAATTCCGAGTTTGAAAAAAAAAATTGGTGCATATTTATTGAATAATTTTTTTTTTTTTCAGTTTTCTGCAAGTTCCTCCATAAAAACACCAATGAACTTTTTTCTTAGAATGGACTTTTTCCTTAAAAAGTTCATCTTAGGGGGTTTCAAACATATTGTAAGAGTCACAGACATTTTCCATGGTAGCCTGCTTCATTTTGTGGTCATCGATGGGTTTCGGGCGTTCGCCCATCTTCAAGATGCGTTTTTCAGACAGTGTGACAACACAGACTTGCACAGAGCAAATTCTGTTTTACACACTGACTGGTGTTTTTTAACCATATTTAGGTATACATGTGTGCGTGGATGCCGTATATGAATGTTGTGTAAAAAAGTGAAATATTGACTGGAATGCAAAATAATAAAAAAAAAATTAATTATAAAAATCGCTTAATTTTTAATTATGTTAGTTTAAATTGTTTTTTAATTTATTTTTATACATTTTATATTTTATTTTGACTAGTTAAATGTAAAGTAAATCTCCCTCCAACAACAGAGTTTAAAAATTAGACCCCCATGTGTTGTTTCCATTGTAAGGAAAATTTGCCCTTTAACAACCCAAACACGTGTTTTTTGCCACCCAGCTGACCATACCTCTTGACCTAGTTTAAGAGTTTTAGATTTAAATACAGTTAAAAAACACCAGTCAGTGTGTAAAACTGAATTTGCTCTGGGCAAGTCTGTGTTGTCACAGTCTGAAAAACGCATCCTGAAGATGGGCGAACGCCCGAAACCGGTCGATGACCACAAAATGTAGCAGGCTACCACGGAAAGTGTATCTGATGCTTTCCAGCTCTGCGAAACCAAACACTACAACATCTTGTAAGAGTATTTGTCTTTTACAAACCGTACAAAATTGCCGTACGAGAAAAGTCATGTGACTGTTTCACACCAGATATTTTCATCTGCTAAAATAGATTTCCAGTGTGAACATAAATGTGAAATAACTTAACACTTTCTCTAAGAAGAGAAACAATTAAATCGAGATATTATTTTATGAGTTTACCGCCTTTCATTTTGCAGTTATGAAGGGTTTTGGGTTTACATCCATATTGAGTTGTAAAATCTCCTTATTCTCAAATTAAATATAATATTTAAAAATGTATTGTCAAAACATATAGTAGATACGGGGAAATCTCAAGAGAAATGTTTTTCAATAAAAGGGGTCATTTATATATGTATGTATATTCGAGTTAGTTAATCAGAATTATAATAGAGCATTTTCTGATATTATATTGACTTTAGAAATGTTAAAAAATATATTTAATTTTAAAACAAACTTTAATTTAATATTATTTAGTAATTTTATGTAAATCTTAAATTTTGTTTAATTGAAATTAAACACGGTGATTAATTTTAATCAGGAGAGATTCAAAAAAAAAAAAACAACACTTTTTTGGACTCACTAGAGATTAAAAGTATCATATTCAAACTGCTTTTAGTAGAATAATATTCACATTATCTGAAAGAAATGGAAAAAAGTATGTATTATCTAAAATATGGGTCAATTCTAAAATCTTTTTTTTCCTTTCTAAGAACTAATATTTACCTATATCATTTAAAATATATTGCGTTTTAACATATTAACATCCGACTAAAAATAGCATCGCCAGTGAAATATATTGTCAAAGAACATCCTATCTTCACAATTTCCAATATAACGAAGAACGAATTGTAGAATCTCTACAAAACATAACAAAGAACGAATCATAGAATCGTGATAACCTCAATTTTATCATTACAAAAAAAATATAATAGTCACTAATGTTTATAATATCCATTGTATGAATCATTTATACTAATAAATAGAATTAACATTGAATTTTCTGCGTTAATTGTTCTTAAACTATTTAAAAGATTATTAATAAAATGATGGGTCAAAAATGATGGAGCCATTGGAACGTCCATTTTGTTGGTAGGGGGAGAGAATTCTAATATAAAACACTGTTACGAATATGACGTTTTCTCTCAATACAATACAATCAAAACTAACAGAGAAATTTTCTTAAATTTGGATTTATAATAGTACATTTTTTTGGAACCATGTAATATATTTTTGTATTTAATAATTCACTACAAAGATTTAACTTCCGATATGAAAGAAATATCGAGTTTTGACATTCTATAAACTTTTTCGTATTTTATGGCTCTGCTTGTTCTGAAACACCAATGTTTAATGATATCTATATTACACAGGTCCTCAAAACGCGATGTGAAGACAGATTCATAAGAATCTAACATCGACTGGTAAATTTTCTGGATGTTTTTTTTTTAATTCACTGTTTTGTCCTTAATATTATATGAATGATGTGTTTAATGAATTTGTCCTACAGAATGGTTTATGATTGTCCGGGAGCATGCGCAATGATAAAAATGTGTACTAACAAGATTCAAATCGATTTAAAACTAAAAATCGGACTTCCCAACTAAACATTTTGAAGCTAATGTGAGATCGATCAGATCAAGTCGCATACTAACAGTATGGGCATAAATCGCTTCCACTAGATTTAATACAGAAAGGTTATAAAAATATTATCGGTTTAAATAAATTGTTTAAAAAAAAAAAAGTAATAACCAAAAAGCGTTCTAACAATATTCAAATTCAAATTAATCACAAACCAATCAAAGGGTGGCGCGCATGCGCTCTATATCTGATGTCAGACAAAAATTTCTTATTTTATTAAATATATGGATGGCTCCACAATGCTGGATAACATCTTGTATTTTATGCGTCGTAACATGCATATTCCTTTTGTTTCTGACCTGTTACGGATTTTCATCTATCGTCAGAGCAAATTCACAAAGTTCATGTAGAGAGTACACTTCAACGCAATTTTTCTATTACAATCACACTTATTGGTTGTCCAGGTGTGAGTGTAATAGAAAGATTGCGTTGAAGTGAACTCTCCACACGAACTTCGTGAATTAGCTCTGACGATGGATGAAATTCCGAAACCGGTCGGGAACAAAAGGAAAATGCATCCTACGAAGGATAAAATACCAGACACTTCTTACTTTGCCATAGTGCTTGAAGAGAAAATACTATGTTCCTGTCAAATTTGATAAATTGATTTTGTAACGGAAATATATGTTTTGAGATTTTTTGAACATGCTTTTTTTTTAGAAATAGTTCTAATGGTCGGCATAACTCAAGTGCGGAAAAAATGCCGAAATTCTATTTTGATGTTTAGCACTATCCGGGGATAATTATGTAAGAAATTCTTCCGACAATAGGATTTTGGGGGAAATCGATTAACCGGACGTAGTACTTGCCCAGTTTTCTCGAAAACGGCTCCAAAGATTTCATTTAAATTAGTATATCATCATTACGAGTTAGACTTCGAAGTAAGATGCGGGGTATGTTTGTTGCTAACTATAAAATATTTGAGGGCAACTACGAATTAGAACTGTTAAATTTCTATTAGAGGAAGTCGCATAATACGTTTGTTTTTAACAAACAAACAATAATCTCTATATATGTATACCTCTAATTGCTGTGTGTTTACTCTGTAAGTCCCACGCTTCTGGAAGCAGATGCAGAAATACATCACCTAATAGTCCACCAACGGCAAAACTTAGAAGTAGTTTCAATCGATCACCATTGACTGAAAAAAAAACATTAAAAATGAAAAAAGATTAAAAATAAGGAAAATTCTAAAAACAGCTATTAGTATCAATATCTATGAAGAGATGTTTTTTTTAATTATTATTATCGAAGAGACAGATAGTTTCTCTAGAAAATTTTTTCAAAAAACAACATTTTTATTGTCATTTATTATGATTATTTATTTACTTATAGAAACGGTATAACCTTACAAATTTTAGAGTTTAAATTCAGGCATAGCAACAATAATTGTATCTTCAAAGGCCCTGGTATAATCTTGGGTTTTGAATCTTCTGGAAAGATTAGGCTTACTGATGTTGAAGAGAGGCTTGTGAAGGATAAAGATGAGGAGTAGACTATTAATTTAGTCGTTTATGTGGCTTTAAAGAATGGTCTCTCTGTATCTGCAAGTTACTGAAGAGATGTTTTTTTTGAAATGTCGGTAATGTTATCACTTAGTGTAATATTGGCAGTTAATAAGTGATGTGTCTCTGACATAGGACAAACTGTTTTCTGTCAAAATATGAGTTTATTGCAGTTTACGGATAATGAAGGAAGCTTTCACGTGTCTTACATACAAGATTATGTCAAATAAAAATGCAATAAAAAAACTTCGCACTCTTCAATCTTTTAGTTTCCAGGGGATTTCCGAATTGTTGATTTTTTAGCGAATGAAAGGTCTCAATTTCAAAACAAACACGAAGTACGATTTCGAAGAGTTTTTTCCCTACCTACGAAATAAATTTGATATGATGTTTTAGGTTATTATTTTTGTTAGGCTTTGGTCAACAACATGTATGAGGCTTTTATCAACAACCTCTATGACGTTGAAGTAGGTGCAGATTTGTCTAGACCAGTAAAGATTAAGGGGTATTATTGGTCTCTTGAATAAAATATGTTATTTTGAACATTTCTAAGTACAGCATGAATGCTACGTTTATTGATTATAGAAAAATAATAAATACTCAACATTTCAATTCAATGCGATCATGCACAGTTCAGTGATCTGTAAAATTTCAATCTATCATATATTTCCTGTAATGTGATACTTTATGTACTTGAAAATTACTTAGAGTTCTGTTAGTGATGATAAAAATAAATACACTAGACAGTTTCTGATCAGAGTCCATGCTTCTATTGATTATCCAAAATAAAAAAAAGATATCTATTTTAGAGAAATGATCCCTATTTAACCATAAATGAGTATTAAATAAATAAAAAAATAGATTGATAAGAGCAGAAGTTTATTTAGTGAGATTTCATTTGTTTTGGAAATCTCAAACATCCACGGTTTGTAGAACATAAAACAGAAGAGATCAAATAAGTTTATATATAATTTATCTGTTAATTATTTCCGGCTTAAAAAAAAAACATTCGGAGTAAATAAAATTTAGAATTGATAATCTACTGAAGTGGTCAATAATTTTTTTTTTGTATTCTCTAACATAATAAGTATGTAATAAGCAAACAACTGATAACGTCCAAGGATAAAAATCTTAAACTAATTTATTGTTAATACAGAAAATAACTAGTATTGTATAATATATATATTAAAGTTATTGTCAAAAAAAAAGATGCTGTTTATGTAAGTAATTTTCAAAGTGAATGTATGAAAACAAAAGCATATATTAGACATAAACCAGCTGATATCTCTTTGTATTTTACAAAAAAAAGTTAAGATGATAAACAATAGAATAATACTAACTAAAATAAAAAAAAACACTTAATGCGTAATAAAAATGTAATTTTTTTTCTTTTTTGTTACCTCCTTTAGTGATATTAACACCGCCATCAATGGGTATTACTAACAATGGAAATATTCCACTTAAACCAACAATTACAGAACCAATAACTGATCCAACCCATGGATTATAATCTAAACTAGAAAATGAATTTACCGATTGAAATAAATTTCTAAACCAAATTTCGCTATCACTTGTGTTACTAAAATCAAATTGAAATGATTCCTGCTGTGTTTGGAATTCCATCTTTTATTTGAACAAAAAATAAAAACCGAATTTGATTTCTAAAAAAAAACTAATCAATAAGATGTTTTCAATAGATTAGCTAATAAATTTTAACAACGTGAATTCAGTACAATAAAACATGTCTCTCTTTTCAAAGCAGACTACTACACAATGATCTGAGAACAACTGACTGCTTGTTTACTAGGTTATTTGTCAACTTGATCTACAGAGAGCGTCGCTATCGTCTGTCTGGCACTGTATACATTGCATGGCCATTGGCTGCATTTAAACTTTAAAAAAATGAGGGAAAAACATTCATTTTTAAATTCAATCGAAATGTAGAGTTTTAGCAAACCACTGACATGGACCGAAAAATCAAGTGTTTTTCAAAACAGCCCTTGGTCATCATAAATGTGCAAATAGCAAAAAAGAAACTCTAAAAAAAAATATAATTTCATATATTCATAAATTTTCAGTTGCAGTAACCTGATTAGTGATTTTGTCTGTTATGTATTATTCTAGTTTTTTAAATTGGATATTTTTTGGAAGCGGTTAGTACAAATTATAAAATTTGTTGTCAAACAATTCCACAGTACTGTTGTCTAAAAGTCCTACTAAAAAGGGCAAAATTTGTGTATATTACTGTTTATGTGATAATATATAGTTATTGTTTATCTTAGCCTTTATTATCATTTCTGCATTTTTACTTAGAACTTGATGTTTCAGAAAAAGTTTCAAATGTTTGCTCCAATTTGATCATTTCTATGATAAACTGAATTGTCCTGAGTTCTTTTCATTTCTAAAGCATTGATTCACTAGTCCATTCTGTTCACAGCAACTTCTTAATGAGTGAATTGTTGTGTTTATTACTGTACCCTCTCAGTTGTATTAAGTTTATTAAAAGCAAAATTCTACAAAAAGCATTAGGGCGTTAGTATTTCTTATAACAGATCAACACGATACTTTTGCTTCTTAAGCTTATTTTAAACCTTAATTCAGTTAAAACTCAATTTCACTTGATGAAAGGAAGTTCATTGCTTATGACAGATAAGTATAAGTCTCCTGATTGAATATTAATAAGCCTTTTTTTCGTACTATTAATCATTTGAAAATAAGTTCCATGAAATGTGTATTAACTGAAATAGTTTTATAGCAGAAATTTCACATAGATCTAAGCTTCTAAGGCCCAGTTCAACCACACTGAAATAGATATTGTAGGAGTTGGCTATCCAGCCTACGCCACCGCGACCCTACGGGCCAATTGTGGCACCCACAAGTTAGAGTGCCCTCTCCAGTTCTGTCTGTTTAATTAGTATTAGGAACCCTGAGAGAGAGACTTTTGGATGAGTTATTTGGATAAGCTTACAGGCGTTAGTTTCTCCTCTTTAAAGAGGAGAAATCTCAGCCAAACAAGCCCTTCACACTGACACAGTATGTGCCGTGCTTTTTCTTCTTCTTCCTGACTAAACTGACATAGCCCCATGATGCATGTGCTTGTTAAGTTTACAGTAACCAGTACGGAGGCTCATCACAGATATCCTTATGGCCGCACGGTCTTGGAGTAATTCTGCAGTAAGACTGGGCGAATAGCTATTAAACTTTTTCGCCTGCCTCTGGCCTGGAGTTTTAAACCACCCATTCATTTGTGATCGATCGTGCAGCCATGCTCTGATGGCTGCACTCTTGGGGCATTTTGCAATGCAGTAGAAAGGTTCAACTCCAATGAGGTACACCCAATAGAGTCCTCGCAGTATAACCAAACAATCCCATACCAGACTCCAGTTGAACCTACAATAGTACATAATTATGCAGATACAACAACTATTAGGAATGTTTAAACAAAATAAATAAAACATTGAGATTAAGCTTTCACAAAATATTTATATATAAATTTCCTATTTACAATGGTTGAATATAAAATCATTTTTCTATGGATTTTTCTTTTTTACAAAAATATTTAAAACCAAAATATGTGGTTTGTTTGTGATCAAATAATAAATTATATATAATTCTATACGTTATTTTAAATAAAAGACTCATACAGTCGGCGAGATAATATTAATACTATTTGAAAGATCAGTTTCACCTTTAAGGGTTCGTCGCTGAAGTTTCTGTGAAAAAATGTAATATTTAATAATATAAATTTTGGAATTCATCTTTTGTTTACATTACCGAAGAAAGAATAAAATTTAAGCTTACTTTTTTAAAAACATCAGCCATTAAACGATTTGTGCGATATTCTTCTTTTCTCTTCATATCCATCTGCTTCTTTTTAACTTCATAAGTTTGTTTATACTTTTTTTCAGTTAAATTTCTCATTGCTCGTTGGCTTACAACACGTTTTAATGCTATAATATAAAAATAATGAAAAATTAATATAAACTTATTGCTGATATGACCAGAACCAGCCATAAATCCGAAAAAAATTAGAGAAAGTAAAAATCTATTGTGAACCTCCCACTTGTCAATAATAATTATAAATGACAAATTTTCATAAAAACTTTCGACCATAACGCTTATTAATCTAAAATGAACTTTTCCAGAAAATATCTAATTGGTTATATATTTGTTGTGTGTCCTTAGTATATAAAGTTTACAGAAAATCTGTTTGGTGCCATTTTTAAGAAAATACCAAAAAACTCAGAAATCTATTTAAAAAAAATATATATTTCCAATTAATCAATTGTCTACAAACTTGGAAAGAACGGATTAATTTATATTAAAAATTAACTTTTTTACTAAGTTAATATGTGATTTTCAACTTTAGCAGATTTTTGTTTTTAGGGTGGCTCAGTGGTTTTTTTTGTCTACGGAGTCTATAATTGAAAAAGGCTGGCCCTGAACACGGATTTACAGGAAAATTATTCTGAAATGTAGTTCATTAAACTGATCAATAATTATGTTTTAGGATAACTGATGTTTCATCCATTTAGTTGTACTTCTTTTCAAGAAGCATCAAAGTATAAGCTTAACTTTGTCAATGAATACCAATTGCTAGCTAAAATGAAGAAGTCCCTTGTTAAAATGGCTGAAACCACTCATTCTAAAACATATATTTCTGGAATGAAGTCAGAAAAATAATAACAAATCCTAAAGTTAGAATTATTCCAAACCTAGAGGATGGGGAGGAACAATAGGCCTTTGTGTAGTATCACTGACAGCAGCCGCTAATACATTCGTCCGATGCTGTTGTCTGAGTTCTCTTAATGCTGTTAGTTCGGCTACAATCTGACGTCTTCCTTCCGCTCGCGCGACATAATCTGGCCTATTTGATATCAGCTCATCCTAGAGTGTCAACAATTACACACACAAAAAAAAAGTTAAGGTGCAGACTTAATAATCATACCCAGAAAATTGAATATTTGTGAGTGAATGGTATCCAGCTGCTTTTATTTTCAAGAATAAGTTTATGAATTAATTTGTGAGATTTATTTACTCAAGTTTTATAAAACCAATATGTACTGTAAATGCTCAACTGTTTTGATTATAAATTCCAATTCGGTAAGAATAAAAAAGCGACTGTTCAGCGCAAATGAGCATCTGTTTTTGGAGGGTATATTTTCACAAATCTGAAACTAATAAATGCTCACCTATTTGTGGAAATATTCATTAAATTTGAAGTGTCTCTACAGTTGAACTAGGTATATTAGAATATAAAACATCTGAATCAAGTACTAATTTATATAGTAAAAATTCTATATAAAAAAAAGATAAATATAGAGCATACTTTTAAAATACTCTTAGATAGTATTTGTGAACTGGATAAGAACAATTTGAGTGAAGAGAGAGGTAAGATTAGAAGATATGATCTAAATAATTTAGATAATTTTATTTTAGCTGTCCAAAATGTACTATCTGTATATTATACAGAGTTCTGAGCATGGAGAAAGATTAATAGAAATGGCTGCAAACAAAGAAAAAGAAATAGTTTTTATTAGATAAGAACATGATACCTGACTAACGTTCCGATAAGAAGCCAGTTTTTGCCTATCTTGTTTGCAATTGATATTTCTTTTTTAAATTTTCTTTTACCTTTGTTCTTTTCTCTAGTAATTAATGTAGACAAAATAAAAATGTTTATTAAGATGTTCTCCTAATAATATTATTAAAAATTTCGTAGTTAATGGAAAAATTTTCATCTTCACACAAACTTGAATTAGTGATATTTTGCAAATCGTGATTTAGAAAGAAGTTTGAACTTTCACTTAAAATATAAGATTGTGATACTTTTAATAAATTATTATCAATTATTGCAAATGCCAAGATTTAAGAAACAGTTGCAGTATATGCAGCTGCCAAAAAAAAGCCATTATATTCATAAATGAATCGAAATTTTGTAATATTTTCGAAAACCAGATGAAATGAAAAGTATTTCATAAATATAATAATTAATTATATTGGAAAATATTCGAAAAATAATAAGCAAAGGCGAGACTTTCAAGCAGCATAAAACAGCTACTACAGAAACAATGCTGACGATTAGTGAACTGGTACAGAAATGTTAGAAATTTTCCTTTATATTTGTCCTGTTACTTCTATTTATCAGTTACAAAAAGGATGGCTAGAGGAAATATAGCTTCATGGTATTTCTATGTATTCAATTTGCATGTACTAAGTAAATTTCAATTTCAATTATCGGTACCAGGATTTCTGTTGAACTGGCCATTTCTAGTTTTGGTTTAATAATTTTACTTTGATAATTAACTTTTTTTATTATTTCCTAGCATTAGGGAAGGTAGCGGCCTTTTTTTGCACAACTGGCTTTGCCCGTGTATATGCTCATTTCCAAAAGTTCATATTACCAGTTGTATCAGTAAAATACTAGTTATTATTTCTATCATAATAAAATAAAAGGTAAAAGATGAATAGATATATATGAGTCCACGGCTTTAGAGAAGCTATCTACCAAATGTATTTTGATTAAATTTGAGCGATATTTAATTTCTTTGATTCCTATCTGACCTACATTTAATTGGGTGAAAGTGTAAAATGGATTATTTCTAATCACAGTTAATCAGTGTACTGGTATTTCAAAAAAGCTGCTGACTCTTTCAACATTCTCGATATCACTGCAGGGAGTAAAAACGTTTAAATTCTTGAAATCGGTAAAGGACTTCTGGTTGACGAAATGTACTCTTTTTGATGATGCTATGTAGGGAAGGGATTAGCTCAGTGGTAGCGCGCTGGACTAGCAACGCGGAGATCACGGGTTCGAATCCAGCCGTGCTACCCTTAGATTTTCTCTTCCTAGGAGCCCCTACAGCTCACTGTCCGGTGATGGACAGTGTTGTCTGTAACGGGAGAACACTGTCCGGAGGCCGGCAGTGCACTGAGAAGGCTCCGGGCGCAAATAACCACAGATGTTGAGACGCCTTAAATTTAAAAAAAAAAAAAAATGATGCTATGATTAGAATTGTTCTTCTTTAGAATGAAGAAATCTAGGCAATCCCTTATCTTGAGAATTTCGAAAAGGTACAGATATATTATTTTAAATATATCTTAAGATTATGTCGCTCCACTCCCGACAGTTTTGTTCGCCTAGAAACGGAAAACTGCGGTACCACGTTTTTAAGGCAATATTAAATTGGTAAGGAACCTGATAATGAAGTATAAGGCATGACTTCCAAAAATGTTTCCAAAGATTGGTGGAGTTAGATTCAACTATTCGATGTCTTTTAACTGGTCTTCCTGGCTTTATCAGATTTATGCTCTTTTTGGGCGTAAGATGTATGGGAAACGGACGCAAAACTTTATGATAAAAATTTGAAGAATCTGTGTACTCGCATGAAGAACCGTCTACTTTGTTGTATTTAGAGGGGGATTTTAACATCATTTATGCACAATCAGCTTTCACGATGTTGGAAAGGTTTACTTATCGTTTACTGATGCGAGGGCCATTCAATAAGTAACGAGACAAATCTCTGTAGCTCAGAAACGGTTTGTTTAATCAATACAATAGTTTCAGTCGTAAAGTTGGCATCCTTGTACTTAGTTTCTCATCAGCCGTTTCAGAGTATTTGGTAAGCATAACATCAAATGTATTCAGTTAATAATGGCGAGTCCGCTCGAGCATTGCACGTCGGAAGAACAAGGCTGATTAGATTTTTAGTTGCAGAGGGTATGAAAGATAGTGAAATCCACGAAAGAATGTTCAAAGTGTACGGGAATAATTGTTTGAACGTTTAGAAATGGGTAGAACAATTTAAAAGTGGGCATGTAAGTGTCTGTGACGAGCAACGAAGTGGACGACCGGTTTAAGTTGCAACTTCCTCCCTTCATCTCGCATTAACGCGTTAATTCAGGATAACAGTCATATTACTGTTGAACTGATAGCTGAAGAAGTGCACCCAAGTGTTGGAACTGTGCATAACATAATTCAGAATAAGCTGCAGAAGAAGAAAACTTGTGCAAGATGGGTTCCAAGACAACTTACTGACTTACGAGATTTTGCTTCATGACAACGCGCGCCGATACACGGCACAGTTAACTCAAGAAACACTTCAAAAAGTGTAGTGGAAGATCCTTCCATTTCCCCCATAGAGCCCCGACTTCGCCTCATCGGACTTCCATTTTTTGTTTGGATCCCTTAAAGAGGTTCTAAGTGAGAAACGTTTTCAATGTAATGAAGAAGTTAAAAATCAGGTACAAAAGTGGTTTCGTGATCAACCCAAAGAATTTTATGCTAGAGGCATACACAAATTAGAAGAACGATGAAACACGTGTATAAATGGGGATTATGTTGAAAGTAGCCAGAGTTTTATATTGATTAAATAAATCGTTTTTGAGCTATAGCGATTTGTCTTATTGAATGACCCTCGTACTATTAACGCTCTGAGAGATATTTCACACATGAGAATAGCCGGTCAAAATTTCAGTAAGTTAACCATAACAGTAAATATGAAAAACACTTGAGTTTCCGGATTGAGACCGCGTCAGTGGTTTGCTACAAATCGAAGTTTTCCCCATATTGCAATGAGCTTCTTCAGTATGGAAAACTAATAAAGGAATGAACTCTGGTAAAGAAGGACGTGGCTCCAAGGTCCATTCTGCATTCCACCAAGGTTCACTGCTTAAGGTGTAACGACCTTGAAGAGGTTCATTGCAAATGGTTTTTCATGGAAATGACCGTGGAAACCTAAAAGATCAAAATAAATATGTAACCTAACCAGTTATATTAGACGGTGTAAGAAAGTTTATGAAAATAAGTCACATATATTACTAAAGTGCATAAAACTTTTAAGATCAGAGACATTTTCCGTGGTAGCCTGCTTCATTTTGTGGTCACCGACGGTTTCGGGCGTTCGCCTATCTTCAGGAGCAGGCTACACGGAAAATGTCTCTGATGCTTTCCAGCTCTGCGGAACCAACTACCACAACAATTTTTAAGATTTCTAATGTAATACCTATATATTAATATGTAAGATCAATTTTATTTGTACAAAAGTAATATTTATATTTTATTTCTTCTTTAATTTCATTTGCATTATTTATGTTCATTGTTCATTATGTTCTATATTACATATCAATGCAATCGCTTGTGATTTATGTAAACTTCAGCCAAATAAAATAAAATAAATATTCACAGTTAATTGCATTGTACTAAACTGTTTAGTAATTGTTTTAGAATGAACAGTTTGTTTATTACAGTTTTTTTTTTTCAGCTTGGCACTAATTTCTAACAAACGAGCACGATATAATACAGAGAATTGTTCTTTTGTATTATCACTTTAAATTTTCATGCGATCAATTTCTTTATGGACTTACAATCTTAAGCATTTTTTTAAATAAAACTTCACAGACAAACCTGAATGGATAGTTTAGAAAACTGTTCCTTTATTCTATGTCTTGACATTTTCCTTAATGATTCTCTATCTGCTACAGGACCACCTTCTAAAATTCTGTTTACACCTTCAGCATCGTTATTTATATTTTCTTTGCCCTAAAAGTCAGTTAAGCAATTATTTAAGCAAAACGATTAAATTTATATAAATAAATGATGAAACTGAAATCATTTACCCTTTCATTTTCAAATATGATTGTATAAGCTAACGATTTTTTTGAGTTTGGATGCCAACCGTTAATCATTCTCCAATCGCCTGTATCCTTGGTGTCTGTAGAAGCATGGCGTCTCAGTATACCATCACCTCTGTCTGTGTCGTAATTGTGGGAATTATAATCTGATTCCTAAAAAAAAAAATGAAATATATAGTTATAATATTGATACCCGAAAGGGATATCTGTTGCATATAGTTACTTGGGGAATAGCGACGACTCCATGCACATGTTCGTCAGAACAGTACACAATACACTTAAACTACATACAGTCTACACTTTACAGACAAGGACAAACACAGTACATAAGTTAGGGTCTCCGTCCCTAATTAATTGGTTTAAGCCAAGGGAGAAGGAGAGGATTAGCTCAGTGGTAGCGCGCTGGACTAGCAACGCGGAGGTCCCGGGTTCGAATCCAGCATGCTGCCCTTGGATTTTCTCTTCCTAGGAGCCTCTAAAAGTTACTGTACGGTGAGCAGTGTTGTCTATAGCTACAGAACACTGCTTGGAGGCCGGCAGTGCACTGAGAAGGCTCCGGGGGACACAATAGATCTTTCAGGTCGCAGTGCGATCATCCCTACAACAATCTACAATATTGATGGATAGTTCTAGAGAAACAACTGTGGCTCCTTTTGTTGTCCATATTTTCTTTTTTGTACAACCGTCGGTGAAAGTTCTTTACTTTTAACTAAAGCCTGTATTTAGCCACTTGGGAGGGAACATGTTGCCCTGTGAAAATGAAAGCGCTACGTATTCAAGACTATGCATTTCGGGCGGAAAAGACGGATTCAAAATCCATGAGTTTACTTTCTGCATTATTCACTGGTTGAATCCAAATCAAATTTACACCCGCCTACATTTATCGCTAGCTAATACTATAGGATGTATATAAATTTAAAGGAAGTAATAAATTTATTGCACAGGATTTTCCAATAGAGGTGGTTGAAATCAGAATGAATTTACAGCAGCAAACTTTTTCAGGCCCGGCAAGCAGGTAAATTTACATTGCTCAAATACGGTAAGCTTGTTGTAAAAAAAGAATTTAAGCCCTTAAAGAGAAACAATAAAACACTAACATCAATTTTATCCCGGATTAAGCTAATGCGACCAGTACAAATCTGATGCTTCAGCAAAAAATAAAATAAAATTGGTGATAGAGCAAGCATGAGAACGAATTTAGCACAGTTCAGTTTTCTTATAAGCACTAGGCTTGTTGATGGGTTTGAGCCAAAGAAAGAATTATCGAGAGGAGAATCCAAAATATAGCAATCAACTACAAGTTCTATGTCTATTATGGTTCACAACATAGGCGACCTAAAGGGAAAACAGAATAATTCGGAGTTCGTTGAGTATATAAACAATTTGATATATTTATTGTACTTGAAATTTTAAAGTAAGAAACAGATACTGAACTGCCTTCTATATTCAAAAATTTCAACATATCCTCTGTGCCAGCTACAAGGAAAGAGATAAAAGGAAGGGCTTCAGGTGGAATTATGATTGGTATAAGGCATGGTCAGAATTGTGTACAATTTCTAGCATATTCATTAATAAAATAAAGTGTAATCGTGATTCAATTTCTCTTCTGCCTGGCTATATTAATTGTAATTAATGGCGTAAAGATTTTAACGATTTATTTGATTTTGTTGTAGAGAAAACAATCTTAAATTTATTATTACGGGGGGTTTTAACTGTAGAATTAGTAATATGTAATACGTACAAAAACTGTACTGTAGAATTAGTAATATGTATTTGAGTAAATTATTTGTCTCACGAACCAATTCAAATTCATTGCAGAAACTATAAATATGAGTACATTAATGCCAAGAGTAAACATTTTTAAAATTTTTAAATGATTCTAATTTAGCAGTTTTAAACGGAAGATCCAAAGGAGAAGTATTAGGCAAATTTACCTGTTTAAGATCGAATGCTATTTCAGTAATTGAATACAGTTACGTTACCTTAGATGTAATTAACTTTATTAATGATTTTAAAGTAGATTTAAAATTTTTGCCGAACAAATGCCAATAGAACTATAATAATTTTAAAGTGGAAAATAATGGGGATCAGTTATCTTTTTGTCCCAAGCTAAACTGATAGTGAATGAAATATTTAGAGGATATTAAAAATTCTAGCAGGTATATGTTGGGTAAGGAATTACATTACAATATGTCTGGCAATTATATATTACAGTGTCTTGCACTCTCCAGTGTAAGTCTGCTAATTAAGGTTAAAGGAGAGTTGTTGCATCTGGGCTCACACCGTTTACTGTCAATAATAATGAAAATGATTTCTGTTAGGTTTGTAATCTAAGTGAAAAAGAGGATCATTAACATTTTCTTATTGTTTGTTGTAGTATAGGGAGTTGAAGTTTAAATTTTTTAAATATAAATATATAGATAAAATCAAATATGCTTGATTTATTAAATGGTAAGAACTGGAAGTTGTAGGCGATTTATTATAGAAGCGCAGTAGATTTTAGAACCAGATTATTGAAAACGCTTTGTTCTGAGAATGTAAGACTTATGAATAGTGTTTCTTCTATCAATAACTGGATAATGAGCAGATTCAATTTTATATCTTCCGGTTTAATTATTGAAATATAATAATAATTAATAAGTAGTGGTAGTAATGTTTATTAGCACAAAATATTATACAACAGAAAATACTGTAACCAATTCTACAAACATATATGACAACGGTTAAAAACCGTCTGCCAGTTGAAATCTAGTTTGATAAGTAAACTCCATAAAGATATTAATATATATAATACACATAGCTATGTTGATAAAATTATAAATGAAATTCATTGATACTTCAAAAAACAAAAAGAAAAAAAGGTAAAAAATGAAAACATAAATAGAAATAAAGGAATTCAATTTAATAATAACTTTATAAAGAATAATAAGGAAATAAATTATTCTATTGATAAATAGAAGTTAATAAAATATTGTCCCAAAAAAACGCCTTCTAATCGAAATTGAACTCCCTCACTAGAAAAGGCCTGTAACTGTAAGCCACTTTCACGCGAGCGAATAACGAATTCCAGTCCGAGTTTGTTTAACAGAATTAT
>JAAEAF010005940.1:0-36344 GCA_011037195.1 Triatoma infestans
TATATTATATACATCATTATATTCATATTACTAAATATTTTAAGCTAAGAGAGAAATTCAATTTTATTTATAATTCTTGGGTTCCCTATAGCTTCCATGATTAGCTTAATCCTAGTATATTTTCACTTTAGTTTCCTTGAAAAGTTTTCTCTACAGAGAGTTCAATTGTGAATAGATTGAATCTGAACTTGAAAAAAACTGAAAAATGTACTGTTTTATTACAAAAATTTCTTGCTGAAATAAAGAATCAGAAAAAGATCTTGAAATATAATAATTTCTTAACAATGTTTTGGTACAATATAATAAAATAATGTAATAAAAGATTACCTCTAATGTATTCAGTTTTTATTATTAATAATTTGGACTTACCTAATGAAAGTTGCGACTAATAGAAATTAAGTCTCAGTGTGAGAATAACTAGTTTAAATATATCAATATAGGATACATCAAAATTGGTTGGAATCATTGGGTTTATTCTGTTTTATTCCTGTCTACTGCTGTTAAGAAGATAAAAAAAGTAATACCAGCTGAACTACCGTTACTAGAAGATAAATAATAATATTTAATAATAACAATTTATACAATAAAGAAAAATCAATTTATTAAAAAAAAAAATTACACAATTTCCAAATATCAACATTAATTTAAAAAAATTAAACTTTCAATATGCCAATATTTAAACATAATATGTGGATTAATAATTTTATAGTTATAGATAAGACTAGATGTATTCAAGTCTTAAGGTTTAGAACAAAAGAAAAAAAAATTCTTTTCACATTATTTCTTATTTAAGGGCGCCACAAGAAATAATTTCAAATTTACAATTAATGAAAAATACCAAATATAAATTACCAAACAAAAGTTTTATCATTATACCTACTAAACAAAATTTTGAACCTATTAGCCCATTATATGATTCTTCCTAAACAGGCATAAATGCCTCCGTTATTCAAATTTATGTGTGCAAGTAAATAGGTGCTTTACGATGATGATAATAATAATAAAAAGGATGATAACATCCATTAAGTTATAAATAGATACCTAATTTATGGAACGCTTAAAATATTACAAATTTACACACGCCATATTTTACTAATAGTCATATTTTTGGAGCAAAAATTTCAATTTATTATACACCTTAAAATTTCATTATTAACAATAGAAACTCTCAACTGATGGGCAGTTTTGATGCTTTTCTTATAGATAAAAATTCAAGTTTCCATTATTATGTGTCCAAATAGTTTATTTTATTTTTTCAAATATGATTTCTTGAAATAAAGAAATCAGTATGAGAATTTTGATAGTTTATGAAGAGAGCATAATTATACAAAGTAATAAAGCGGATGACTGTAAAATGTTATATTTCTTAAAAAGAATCAACTCTACATTTTCATTAGTGAAAACAGATTTCACTATTTTGATCTTATTTTTGTTAGAAAACTAAATTAATTAATGTTAACAATTATCTTAAGTTATTAAAGATTTAAATTACTTCTTTTTTTCTTTTTTTAATATTCTTTATTCCGAACTGTACCTTCTTTGAAGAAGTGTGGCTATGTGATTGGCTAAACAAACTCCTACAGTACTGTGCTCCGTTCATCCATTCTCGGGTCGCAGATGAGTAGAAAATAAAAAGGATTCAAAATTAATATGGAGAAAGAAAAAAAAAATACAGAAATATAGAACAATGATAACGGGAACCACATAGAATCCTTAAAACTGTTTTGTATCGGATGTCAAGGCAAAAACACAAAGAGGGGGGAGAGACAGGCCAAGGATTAGATGGCAGAAAAGATGGACAAGTGTACGAGTACAATGGTGCTGCAGGAATATTACACTGAGGGCGGATATAGTTGGAAAACAAAGCTCAAACATGAAGAAAACATCAAAATGGGAAAACTATTGATGAAAAAGGTTTATAATTCTATTCAAATGACAAAAGTAATAAAAAATGTTTACTATCTGTTTTAAGAGTTAAGAGTTTGGATCTCATTATGCAAATTATATGTCTAATGTATAAAACTCAAATAGAATTTTAAAATCATTAATGATATTCTAATTTTTCCTTTGGTTAATTAATTTCAAAAACCCAAGATCTGAATCATTGCTTTGAAAAAAGAAAAAACATACTTCCTCTCTTTTAACCTTTGATAGCTCAAAAGCTAAGGAAGAATCCATAATTTCTGAAAAGCAACTGCTATTCGTTGATTTTCGGGGGGAAAGAGAAATGAATTGTATGTGAATTTTATAGGAAATGTTAACATCATGAAGTTGAGAACGGCTAGACAAGTCAGCAGCAAGTAGTTAATGATGAGGATGAGCGTAAATGGAATATCCGAAAGAAAATACTGGAAAGTATCTTTGGCCGTTCAACTAGACTCTACACCTAGTCTTCCGACTTTCTAGTCCTAGACTTCCGAGATCTAAGAAAATGTAATACAAAACCAATAGTTTCCTTGAATCGCAATCTCAAGGAGTAAGTTATACATAGTAACTGCAACAAAAAGATATTACACATATCAAAACCTCTTTGCCAAATTTTTAAGTTTTTTTCCTTCCCATTTTATTCACATAAAGCATGCAGTTCGGAATTTATTAAAGTTAACTTAAATCTATTATCGCAATACAAGACATATTAACATTATTACCTCTTCTAATAAAAACTGGCATAATAACTTTGAATGATAAAATAAATACAGTATAACATTTTTATAGCATTCTAGCAACTGCAAGATTTATTTATCTTAATTCAGTAATTTTTTCTTAAATAATAACTGCACCATCCCATTCTGAAAAAGTGATTTTATCTAGTAAATATATTTACTTTTAATAATTAAAAAAAAAAACTACAATACCCGCCAACACTTAACTAGTTTTTGTAAATATCCCATATACAATAATAAATTCGCATTAAAAAAATTACTTGAAAATTTTGTCTTCTAACTTTTGAAGTTTCAAATTTTTAATAGAGCAATCCTAAAAAAAAAAATTTCTGAGGCCAATCATTTACATCTAGCGTTACTTTAAAAATAATTTACTAGTTTTATCAAAATAAAAATAAAAAAAAACTTTATAAAGGAACGCATAACCCCAAAAGCAATTGTAACTTCCTGTTGAAATGGTTTTTCTTAAAAAATTTTTTTTTACAATTCAGTATTACATGGAAATTGTTTCTTTTTTTTTAGAAATATGATTTGACTCTGTGTCCCCCAACAAATCTAATGGCGATTCCCAAACCTTTAAAAATTGGAATAAGGATTTTTTTCATTTTTATCAAATATGATTAAATATTAACATATTTGCTTCAATACGAAAATACAAATTTGTACTTAACACAGATTTAAATTAAATGTTTATTACGCACAATTTTAGGTTTTCACATTTTAGCTGAATATTTTACAATAATAATAATAATAATAACAGATATAAGTAATTTAGCCCTGAGTTAGATTTAGATAAATTTGACCAAAAAACATTATAGTTGTTAATGGATTTAATTTCAAGCAAATATAGTTCATTGTGGACATTGCTTCTAATTTCTCTGTAATATTTTAATATTTACAAATAATAATAGTTTAGATTTTATTTAGAATTAATAATCTGATCTTGTATTGTTTCATCACAATTACTTCCAGTCTATAGTTTCATTGAAGAATGATTAAAAAGAAAACTGAGGAATTATCGGCCACAATATAATATTTTTACAAAAATCTTTTTTTACAAAGAATAAATAAATAGAATTTGTGCTAATATTAAAATGTGAAATTAAAATTTTAACCTCAATAAATTATTTTATTTTATTATAACAAAAACAAATAACAATTAAAAATTGACTCGAAAATTTGTGTCTCGAACTAATTTTGAAAGAGAACATTTTTATTAAATAATCTATTTCTCATTCAAATATAAATAATTAATAATGCTTCAAAATAAATTACAATTCAAACTCT
The DNA here is from genome assembly GCA_011037195.1 of Triatoma infestans. Lineage (NCBI taxonomy): Eukaryota > Metazoa > Arthropoda > Insecta > Hemiptera > Reduviidae > Triatoma > Triatoma infestans. The sequence goes on from JAAEAF010005940.1 coordinate 3,951, forward strand.
GTAAAAAATGAACAAAACAAGACACAAAAACAAAATGTAGTAATGAATATTTGAAAAAAATAATTATTCAAAAAAGTGATAAAGGACGGCCGATATAGGGACACAGGGCCAATTTTCCTAGCTCACACTTTGTCCATTGTGGATTTAGGAGATTTTGTTACCGCACTTTGATCTGGTGATGATGATGGGTGGTTATTTGGTTCTGACCAGAAGAAATTTGGTATGTTTGGACCGTAATATACCTGGAATATAGAAAGATTTATTTGTTATATTAGGAACTATATCGTTAGCGAAGGAATTTGTGGCGGTGAACTAGAAACTATTAAGCAGGAATATTTACACCTTTCACTGCTCTTAAATAGGTGGTGTGAGAAAAAACGAAATACTACTCAAGCGCTTAATTTAGGAGAGACATACTCATATTTATAATAAAAACTAGTAAATGTAGATGCTCATTAAAGTTGAAGTCGGCTCTACAGTATCTAAAATGGGAGAGAATTAAAAAAAATAGCTTACATAAGAGTTAACAGAGAAAAACTGCATGAAGAGTGTGAAATAAATTTAATTAAAACGGCAATAGCGAGAGAATTTTTTTTAAAGATGGAAATTTCTTTATTTGCTCAGCGTTTGTGGTAACACTGATGCCATTCATCAGGAGCTCTTTAGGTTAGAAGAGAGGTGTGTACATTATGAAGTGACTACAATCTGATGTTTGTAACATAGATAACTCTCTGCTACTCTAAAGAGCTCCTAATGAAGGGAACTAAAGTTACTATCAAATAAAGAAATATTTTAAAAATATCTGGGCAATAATTTTTCTCGTCAATTTAAAATAAATTTTGAATTTACCCTTTCTAGCTTTTGTCATTTCTTCTTAAAATTTATTGTTAATTTACTTTAATAATTAGTTTAAATGTTTTTGAGGTGTTTCATTTATTATAGAAACTTAGAAGAAAAATATTGTCTTCTGTACACAAACTTAATTGTTCATTTCTTAAACGCTGTGGTAGGAGAAAAAAGAGTTTAAAGGTAGTATAAAACTTGCCTTAATGGAGTAACATACTCCTTTTAATTCACACCAATCAATGTTTTATCATTGAGAATATCATGAAATAAATAGTAGGGAAGCTATGTATTCTTTTGCTTCAGACCGGTATTTAAAAAAAAACATATAATGATCAAGTTTTATACATCATGGCTATTAGTTCCTTAAAAAGAATCTGATGACAATTTTTTTTAAATACAAGTGTTTCCAGTTTCAATATATCGCTATATGGTCATGTAATACTCAAGTAATTTCATAGTTCTAGTGAAAGAAATGAGGCTCATAGTTAATACTTATAAACCGGAAAGTTTTTTGGAAAAAAAAGAGGACATTTTTTGGTACTAAGGCCTACCTTGGCATTATTGGCAATCGCTTCAGTTCTCTTCATTTCCAGGTACTCTGGTGTTAACAGCAATTTATTCGCTTCAGCTTGGCGTTGAATTTGATAGAATTCTGCATCAGTACGACTTTTTTGACGAGCCAAATGAATCAAATCTGAAAATAAATTTTAAATTTATTAAATCAAGAATTTTTTTTTTTCTTTTCTATTTTAGTTAAACTTAAAACCAGAAAAACAAACCTTCAATTTCTGACATTCTCTGTAATGATTCTTTCTCCATAATCTTTTGATCATACTGTATTCTTGATACTTGGGCTACTTTTTCAGCTTCAATTAATGCTCTTTTTCGATCAGTTTCAGCATCTTTTGCTACAACTTTTTGATGTTCGTGTGCTATCAATAATTTTGTCTTTTCGTTTTCCCTAAAATATGACTTCTTCACATAAGTAACTTTCGAAGAACTAAAATTTTCAGTAAAAATATGAATACCTAAAAGGAGAAATACACTTACATAAGCTCATAATTCTTTCTAATTGTTTCTGGTATTTTTGGTTTCGTCACTCTCACAGCTTGTATCTTCAGTCCTGGAGCCATTTCGTTGAGATCTCTTTGTAGTGCGATCTTTAAATTTTCATCTATTTGATCAAATAGATCTATGTACACCTATAATAGCAAAGATAAAAATATTAAAAACTACGATTTATAATATGTTACGTCACAGTTCATCAAGTTTGTGTAAAGAAATTGACCGCTTGAGCTTCCCTGAATTGTTGGGAGAGACGAAAGTACCGTGTAAGGAATATTTCGGAGTTGAAAGAGCTATTCAAAGCCGATGGCTGGGACACCTGCACCGAAAGGTGCATTGGCTAGCAATGAGGGACAACCCGGGAGCGTAGACCGTAGCTAAGATGGCTGGATAATGTCGAAAATGATTTGAAGCTGATAGAAGTACGTCAGTGGAGGAGAAAAGTGGAAGATCGTCAGTTATGGAACCAATTATTTCTGTATGGGCTGTAGAGTCACAGAATGAATGATAATTCTATGTTTTATAAATGATGAAATGGTATGGAAATAGCTACCTAAAATTGATGAAACAATGTGTCAAACAAAAGTGTTTCTAGTTTCAATATATTGTTATATAGTCATGTAATTCTCAAGTCAATTCTAAAAATAGTTCTACTAAAAGAAAGAAAAGGTCAAAATCAAAAAAAAGATGCATCCGAAGGGGCGGATGCAATCTCAAATAATGTTCAGCAGTGCCTATGTGATTGGATTAATTGTGGGTACGACTAGGATTTGTTCAAATTCAGAGGAATGTGGCAAAAAACTGAATACTGATGAACCAGTTCAAATGGGACATGCTAGTATATGGAAAGAACTGCAGATATAGAATGTTGAATCAAGTTAAATAAAAAACTATACAGCGTGGTTCTCATATTTTTCTTTTTAATTTAAAAAAACAAGTTTTTTCATGTACAATAGGAATTTCACAAAGATTCAAAAAATCCGCGTGAAACACTCACACGACTTTCTCTTACTATTTTTCTTTCCCTACGGCCAACAAGAGAATGTATTGTTTGTAATACAATTTATAAAATTTGCAAATTTTTTATAAACTTGAATTTTTAATTTTCAGAACTTAAATCTAAATATAGAAGTGTTGAGGTTACAAGCTGGTTGGCACCCTTGGCCCAAGTAGTCCTTGAAATATAGTTTATTTGTAGGAAGAAGATAGCGCCAGTAACATTAAAAATTAAGACCACAAATTCCGCATAATACGCTAAAATATTTTTTTTTTCGACAAATGATTCAAATAATATTGATTCCTTTATAACTGTCCAGCTAACATTCCAAGTTTATAAAGAAAAATGTAATACTGATTTTGGAGATAATTCCAACAACTCAAGACATTTGTTCTGAAAGTTGCACTTCCGGTTAACAGTTTTCTTCAAATTTGGAATTCTAGCAATACTTCTAGGGTATATTAATGTTATACGGTTTTAATGTATATAAGCGCTTAATTTAGGAGAGACATACTCCTAAATTACCACAGTAGTTTGAGACATACTCCTAAATAAGCAGTACCACATACTGTTATTCAACTTTTGTACTCTTGTGAAGAGCTTGGCACTACTGTTTTCCCCAGAACCCCCACCCCATATCAATTTTCTTGGGAAAATGCTACAAATACAGGTGATAGGTATTTATGTATGTAAAGAGTATAGAGACTTTAAAGAAAATTACGAAAAACTGAAGAAAAAAAAAATCATTAAGCAGTAAACTCGCACAACCGGTTGATGGATGGTGCCCAAAACTTTCGTGTCAGGCAGATGCGGCAGTAGTAGCAAAATCTAATATCAAGTTACCAAATTATCAAGTTTCAGCAACCTGCGATTTTTTGTTTTTGAGATATTTTGTCTCACATACATCTATCTATACACACACACCTTCCGCTAAAAACATTATTATAAATTTCGGAGAAAACTCAATGACGAAAATTCGGCATGATTACAATATTTCCCTCTTATAAGAAATTAGAAGAAATAAAAATCAATCAAGGTGCACAAAACTTTGCCGTCCCTTGCCAGAGGCAATCAGACTGACCACAATTTGCAGCGCTAGCCCTGTCACTTTCCGCAATTATTATAGATAAATCGTGTTCCGACATCCAGATCCCAACGGTTCACTAAAAACAGCTAGTTACAAAATGCAGAAGAGAATGACACCTTTCACATGTAATTACATTTGATAGCTATTCCAATAATATTTCATACAAGCGTACTGTTATTCCCCATAGTGTATTAATGACAATGCAATAAGTAAAGTAATATTTATAAAAAGCTTTAAAAAACAATTGTTATTACATTAAGTTCCTATTTTCCTGTAACAATTTAAATTGCATTCCTTTATTAGAAAAGTATTTCAGTTCTGTTTATCATCTGTATTTATAAAAGAATATCATAATAATTTATTTGGTAATAATTAAGAAATTTTTACCTCATGTAAGTTGTGCACACTGCAGAATTGATTTAGTTCATGATGTACTTTATTAAATATTAACGTTTTGTCATAGTCTGCGGTATAATTTTTCACTATATCAAATACTGAAACAGAATAATTTATTGTGTTAAAAGTTAATGTTGCCGGCGTTATTTGGGTTCCATTCCCTGTCTAGGTCTTGTATGTGAGAAATATATACCAAACTGTAGTCAATAAACGCTTCCATCCATGACAACTTTCGGTTAGAAAAACTAGCCATTCCTACCGAAATGAATTAGCAGTAATGGATACTTGTAATTAAAGAGTTCATCTGCAAGAGTGAGTAGGTCGTTGGTCTACCTTTGTTTCTAGCTCAGCAAATCGCTAATAATGCTAATATCTAAATTCACATAAATGTCATGGTCAACACCTTTTTTTGGATATTCCACTACAAATCTAGTTCGAGCCTCTTTCGCCATTCATAAAGCATTAGCTAGCAGCCATTATATTGCTTAAATATAATATAAATAAAAATGGAAGTGTCTGTGTGTCTGTTTGCTGTATTTTAAGACTGTTTGATAGAACAAACACTCACATAACTGTGTGGATATATGATACAAGTGCAGCAAGGTTTTAGTGAAAATAAGCATTGAATCCTTCAGTGTTTTTTTTTTATAATTGGTTAGTGAATTTAATAACAATTTTTTCAAAAAGTGAAAGAATATAAACACAATTTTTTTAATCTAAATATCAAATATTTCCACTGCAATATTATGTTCAATTAAGTAAAAGATTATTTTTAATTGTTTGAATATAGAGAGAACGCTAATCTTCACTATTACAAATAGTCCTGTCCTTTTTCTTTTCCAAATAACATTCTGCAAACTAATTAAGATGTACACTACACTACACGATTAACTAATATTCTTACTACACTTGTTACTTAATACACAGTAATTTCAAAGATGAAGAATTTAATTATTAGTAGCAATCTTATTTTTTTGAACTAACTTTTAATACTTTCTGCGTCATTGATTTCTGGCAATATTTTTTCGATAATTTGAATATATAAACAGTTAAAAGTTCAGCTAAGACAAAATATGGTGGAAAGTTATATTATTATCCGTTAAAACCTAAATCTCTTTACCTTCTTCAATACTTCGTTATGCAAGATTGCTACTACACCAAGATCTGCACCAGCAACGGCTCCAGACGGGCTTTTGCCGAGCCCTTCTGCGCTCATCGCCGCAACCCTCTTACTCGTAAGACATAATAGTAGTATGAAATAAGCTATATCATTAACAACAATGCAGTTTAAAAAAGTACTATATTAACTTGTTACACACTTCTTAGCGGATTCCAACTTCCATGGCCATCGTCCATAAGGGCGAAATGCCTAACAAACCCGAAGAAACAGGATTTCCTAGTATTCTGCAAATAGATGTTACAAATATAGATAGCAACAAATATATGACTGCGAAAGAAGTCCTGGAAGAATTTGTCACATAATTCTCTAGTCATGAGTGATGAGGCAATGTCGCGGGTGGCATGAGAGAAAGAATTAGATTGACGAGCATTTTTACATGGTTAGACACTGTCAGGATTTTACATGGTTTCCCAGTTTGTTTTTGATAAAGCAAGAAAAATCTAATAGATCGATTATTTAAAATTAAGTGTGATATTCTCCTCTAGAAACACAGCAACAGCTGCCCAGGTGACCAAAGATCACAAGAGAACAAATTTAGCACGTTCAAATCGCTATGTTCCTAGCAATCACGACCTGTGTCCACTATCAAATATAACTTTACCGTTTCCCGACGATGGTCAACTATGGGATTTCATCTGAATGTGGAACAAGGTGCGTAAACATGCAGGTACATTAATAAGGGCCTGGTTCTGCCCTCCTAGCTTACTTAGTCTCACTAAGGTTCCAACCTTATTCCAACAATAATAATAATAAATTATGTATTTATTAACAAAAAATAAACTAACCACTACTAGGATGAAGATGGTTGACAACTTCAATTCTATCAAAATAAATCATAACACCACCGCTTGTACCGCATGGTACATTTTTCACTTCGTCAGTCTGCAGTGTTACCTGAAATTATTTTCATATAAATTTACAAATTTTCAATGATACAAATTAATCAGGTAATTGCATTGATCATAAAATCTAACGGCAGAAAAAACCTAACTTCGAGGTTACCAGAGGGAAACTCAATACAATACATCTTTGTTTTAGAAAAATGTAGTTTTTCATTTCCTTCCTAACAACCTACTCTTTAAATTTCTACTTTCAAATAAGCTGAAAGAACTTATTCTCGATATTAAACTTCGATTCTGGCATTCTTTATTAATAATAATAGGCGCTAATGGCCAGGGCAGTTGATGCACACAAAAATAATAATAAATCTGGGGTGATATAGTCACACTGCATTTTTCAATTTCTGATTAACAAATTTTCTGGACTTTCTAGATCTAATTAATTGTATTTAATATTATAAAAACAACAGAGTTGTGCAATATATTGAAAAAAAAACATTTATGGGAAATCCTAACTTTACAGATACTCAATCAATCAATTTCCTCAAAAAATATGTTTAAAAGAGGGATAAACATAAGGTTGGATATTTAATATTCTAAATTTAAAGAAACTCATTGCAGTACTTTTTGAGAAAATCGTGCCAAAATTAAATACTAGTGGCACTATTTCATCGATGGTCAGAAGTAATGAACGGTTTTTGATCGATATCTTCATATCGTATTCCCCGGGATTCCTAAGTTTGAACTGTACATGATTTTCCAGTTTCCTGTACTTACACCCACCCTATCTGAAACATTTTATTCAGAATTTACTGAAGACATTTAATACAATGAAAAATCACAATTTCTAAAATTTAGCACAAAAGCAAATTTACTCTTCCAAAGGCCTGGATTTTTCCCAAGTCACATTGTCCGGGAAGTTTACAGCACCATGGTGCAATTTTTTAGAACTCGGCATGCCACTGTCTTTGAATATGACCGGCTTCAATAAGGGAGCAAGTCAATGGGATAGTTAGGAAAATTTTGATTGAAAATTGCCATTATTCAAAGATAGAGACTCAAACCACAAAATGTGTGAGAAGAAAGTTTGTGTTAAAGACAGAAATTTCTTAGATGAGTCTAAATTTAATTCCTGATAGTAGAAAAAGGGCTTGATAAAAAAAGGAGTGATTACCTCACCAAACTGGACTAATATCGTAGAAACATTTTTCGATTTTTCAGTGGAGGTACATATGAAACCATAGTTACATTATAAGATATGAACTGCTAAAAACTAATATTAAAAATGATTGTGTATGTTTTATAAACTTATCTAGACACAAAAAAATTGTTTTATCAGTAACTGAAATCAGTTATAACTAAACAACTTTTTAGAAAACGAGTATAAAATATTTATAATTTATTTATTTTTAATAATAAATTCGTTAGTAACAAAATTAATTAAAAGAAATATTCTTTGATAATGAAGTATTATTTTCCAAAAGAACTATCAATTATATGTGCTAGCTAGCAAAAGAAACACCTATACAAATTTGTTTACTATATTTACTTAATTAAAGAAAAGAAAATTTATGAAAGATATTAATTAAAGAAAATACATAAAGATTTTGTATGTACAATGAGTCAGACGTTTGCATTCTTACATCATCAAATAACCAACTGAAATCATGAATAAATCAAGATTCATTATTATTATTATGAGATATAATAACCTGTACGGTTCTATAAGAGGTGATAAGTGGAACCATCATATGGAAACCAGGATTACTAGTCTGTGACAATAAAGCACCACCCTAATCAAATAGAAAAATTAATTAAACTTATTGTAATCATTAAATATATGTATAAAATAGGCTGATTTGCCTAAAAGACTTACCCTGTAATAGACGGCTACATGGCCTTCTTCAACTTTATGTATAGAAAAATTCATTAAAATAGCAACAACTACGAAGAAAACAATTCCAACAACACTTACTTCAACCATTCTGATAGTTAAAAAAAATAAAACGAAGCTTTTGTTTTAAATATTTTTTTGTACTTATATACTTTTTTTTTTAAGTGATATAAAGCTAATTTTATTTCTTTATATTCATTTCACATACTTATTTCATTTAAATTGCATTCAAAATATACGGTTGGCTCATTACTTTCAAAATATATACACCTTATACACTGGGTATCTAACAAATGAACACATGCATTAATTCAACACTAATATTATAACCTATACAGTTGAGGTTTCATTTAAGTTATAGATGCCACACCTAGAGGGCAGTGGATGTCATCGCGCAATTCCCCATCTTTTGGGTTAATATCTCTTAATTTCTTTTCTGAGCTGTTTCCTGGTCCAGTTTTATGTTTAAGTGTTTTTTGTTTGGTGAAATGAATAGAATAGTGCATGAGAGATGTGGGATTTAGTTTTTCCTGCTGTTTTTTTTTTGTTGAGATTATAGATAACAATGAATGTTCTCTAAAGAGGAATTACGGTTACATGTAGTATTAATAAGTATGCAAAATATAATTGGGTATAATGGTCTTGTAAAAAAATGAAATAAAAAAAAATTTCTATAGCCTGCGGCATAACAGGAGAAGTGGCAGGGGTGTCCGAACCAGTCCTTTCCCACTCTCCTTCCTTTTCCTATTCCTTTCGTAGGCAGTCAGTCGACCAGTCGCAGCGGTAAAGTGTGTGTTTTGTATATCTGTTCACAGACTTTCGAGGTAATTCCCTGTCACCTTGTAACCTAAATACGTATTCCACTAATAGATACATTTAATGATTTTTTATTTAAAAAATTATCACAATCAAATATTAGCTTATTAAAAAAGATTTTCAAAACAAAATTTCCTTACCATCTGCTTCTTTCTGACGTCAGTGAAACACCTGTTCTTGTTTTTTATAAATTTAAAGAGAGTCACTGAAGAGTTACGCAATTTATCTTTTTGTAACAAACTTTTGAAAGAAAAAATTCAAATAGAAATCTAAAATTTTGTATATATTATTAATTTTAAAATGTAGAAAAAAATAAAATTGAGATCCTTCAATTTGACAGTTATCATTTTTAAAATACCGTCTCATAGTTGTAATGGCATCAAACAACCAAATAAGTTGACACTAAAAATTACAAATAATTTAAAAGTTGCATGTACAAGGTGAACTAGTATTAATTCTACCAGGACACTGTGGCGCCAAAAGATATTATTAAAAACCCCGGGTACAATAACTCCTTAAAATTTTTTATTTTATTTTGTTTTTATATATTTTAATTTTTTTGAAAGTCTATACAAATTATACTTAATACAAAATACTGCAATTAAGGGGAAGTGAAAGAGGATCCAGTTTTGCCCGAATTGAAATCAGTGTAGCCAACCATAAGTGAGTAAAATTAAATTGTTGACTTTAAAAAAAAAAAAACAGTTCTTGGGAATTTTAATCATTATTATTAATTTAAAATAATTGTTTCAGAAATATCAAAATAAAATAATAATAAAAAATGGCTGGAACATTTTTATTTGCATTTTTATTGCAAATATTTGCATCGCATGTGTTTGCACACAGAGAGCATAAGGTTGGTAATAGTTTTTTTTTTATTTCCAAAATTTCTAAACAAATTACATAATATAAACTGAATTGTAAATTTAAATAATTTTTTTTATAAATTTATATATCTGAAAGTTAAATCTATTATTTAAATTTAATATTTCTATTGTTTACAAATCAAGTAGAATACGAAATACATTAAATTTCAATTTTTAAACTGTTTGACCTTATTATACATTTAATAAACCCCAATTTTTTTGTTTTTGTTTAATATTATTTTCGTTGAAAATTAATGTAATATTCTAGATTTTCTTTAGTTTCTAATATTTAGTTTTCCTCAATGTGCAAAGGAAGTGTTTGTAATGGAGTAATAGAGGATATATTTCAGAATTTAAGTTTTATTTGAGATTATGCTTTCAGATATCGAAAAAAAAAATACTTTAATGTGTGTTTAACTTGCGTTAAATTGATTTTGATTGAATGCTTCTTTTGTGTGTTCAAAATAAAAAAAACATTAAATTCAGAAATTGATTTAGAAGATCAATATAAAATTCGGATGGATACACGAAGAATCGATCAGAATCTGTCAACAGAAGTGTAAATTTAATAAATAGATTACCGAGATTACCAATTTTTTGAAAACGGCTCCAGTAACTTACTGTAAACTTGGAATGATAAACTACACAATTTTTTATTTGAAACATTGTTCCAGAATACTTGATTTTATTAGAATAGTTCTTGGGAACTCTTTACAGACAACACTGTCCATAACCGGACAGTGAGCTGTAGAGGCTCTTAGGAAGAAAAAAAAAATTAAGGGTAGAACCGCTGGATTTGAACCTGGGTCCTTCGCGTGGGAGTCCAGTACGCTTACCACTGAGCTATTCCCTTCCCTCGCAGTCTTTTTGCCCCAGAAAACAACCTTTATCTATATTTATATGTAATGCTATCAAAAAGTTTGGAGAAAAAGTCGTTTAAATGTTTCTTATGAGAAAGTAATAGTCATCTAATTTATGAAAATAAATAATAACGATCGGGCCAAATTTTCTTAATTGCAAAATAATATGGTGTTGAGATCTCTTGAATTGAAAAAGTCGTTTTCATAAGTTTTTCGATTGTATTTTTTTAACACATATTTAAAGTATGTATGAAAAAAAATCAAAAGAAAGTTGTTTATGGCGAATTTTTTTTTTTTTTTAATTTGCTTTTTGTCTCCGAGTATCAATTCCTGTAAAGTTTGGCAGTTTGGAGGTCTTATAACAATCCTTAATTACAATATATTGATGACGTCTATGAAACAATTTTGAAGCCTATTCGTTAATGTCGTATTTTCCTGCAAAATTACAATTTAACCTAAACATGGGTAGTGAATATGCAATGTTTAAAGAAAATTGTTGGAGTCATTTTTGTGGAAATTGAGAAAAACTGGAAGATCCGTTCAATAAAGCGGTACTTAACCACAGTTTTGGAAGAATTTCTTTCGAAACCTTGCTGTAGGATCTGATGGAGATACCTAAATCCTGCGATTTTATGTATTCGTAATAGTGATACGTACACCATTTTTTTGAAACAACTTTTTACATTCGCCTAATGGATAGTAAAAAGGATAGGTCTTTCGCCTAGAGGATATATTGCGATCGTGTCCAAAAAAAAAAAGTTGCAGAAAGTTCAAACCTGATATTTTGTTTCAAGTGCTGCCAGAAGGCCCACAATGTGGTTTTGGTCAAAATCGTTCAATAATTATAATATAAACAACTAAATAATAAAAATTAAATGAATTGGCCAAAGTGCCGGAGTTGAAAAACGGTTATCCGGAAATGTAATTTCATTAAACGATTTAAATTGTCTGCCATTTTCTCGATCAAGTTATCAACTAATTTTTTTTTTTGGAACCTTGGTATGTTAATCATACGTATTTATAGTACTTCCGGTTTTGTTTGAAATATTTTTTCAAGTTTTCAAAGGATTGTTCTGTGAAATCATGGGGGGGAGATCACGCTTCCTTTAATTGTTGTTTTCCGTTAAGGTTTTTCTAAGCATACATATAATTTTGAGTCAATTAAATTAGGCCAAAATTCTAAGTATGAAGGAATATTGTCAATAATAAAATATTAAGTAAAATACAATAAGAGAATGTCTTATGACTGTGAATCATGCTGATTTTTTTTTGTTTTTATAGAAACTCAAAGTATTTGCGGTATTCGTTTTCAATTTCTAAAACTCTGACAAAATTATTTCCTCTTATAATAATGGTAAATAATTGAATCAAACTTTGAAATCATTTAGTTTTTCCCAACAAGAGAACATTCCCTGTCTCTATCAATACCCAAGAATATTTGAAATGGCTGTTATAAAGTAAACGTCCTTAATGAAATTCAAACAAAATCAGTGCAGCCATTTTTCGAATATAACTCCAAAAAAAACCTCGGGAACCTATAAGTTAGTCCTACTTCCAGTTAAGCGATTATAAAACTTGGAATTATAGTAGTGTATTTTTTTAATAAACCTTATATAGATGGTAAATCTCGTAATTTACTGATGTACATTAACCCTAACTGACCTAAAAATCAATTTTGTCTGAAAACAATGTTTCAGATAAAAATAATAGGCCGGTAAATGTGTAAGCCTTATGGATGAGTGCAGTGGGTTGTCGGCAGTCTAAAATGCTCATTGGGGGTCCGAACGGAGCTTTGAGTAGCGGGGTCCGATGTCTTTCACGGACGTCCCTCAGCCATCTTGTTGGATTCCTCACTGGGCATTGTGGTTTAAGGAGACATCTCTATACAATGGGACCCATGCCTGACCCCTTTTGTAGAGTTTGTGAGACGGAGGAGATTAGGTTGGACTTCGGCCGGAATAGGATATCGGTAGAGGATCTTACGCTGTGTCCTTTTAAGGTTTTGGTCCGATTTGTTCGGTCTGTGGTGAAACTTAGATGGTTAAAACCTGGGCCTGGATTTTCGTTCTAGTCCAGTGGTTGTTATTCTTTAGGGGTAGCTATATGGCCCCTAGGGGCTTTGGATAGCGTAGGGTTTGCCCTCCCCTTCTGTGAATAATAATAAATGTGTAATTAGTTAGCTAAGTTTTTAAGAAAATCATTAGAGTCAATTTTTTGTTTGTTGAGAAAATCGCGAATTTTTTTTTTAATTAAAGACGCACTTCCGGTTTTGACGGATTTTGTTTAAAAATTCTTCCAGTCGCAGGCCATGTTAGTCACTGAACGGAAAACCAAGCTTCAGGGGTTTCATTTATTTTCTGATGTTTTACATTCTCTTATACAGTGAGAGGAAGTACTTGGGATTGTGTCAACTTTTTGAAATTTAGTTTTCACTGGGAATATATGTTTTGGAGGTCCCCTGAGTACGAAAAAAAATGGTTTTTAGCGAATGTTCTGTGTGTATGCGTGTCTGTGAGAGAGAATTCTGTGATAATTTTGGGTTCTGGGGGAACAGTAACGTTAAGCTTTTTTCTACAGTACCCACTTCAGTACACGTATGGTTTTATCAACTATATAATATTAATATAAATTAGAAGCATTGATAGAATTCCAAAATTTGAAGCAAATCGATTAACCGGTAGTGTGACTTTATAGCATACATTTTTGAGTTTTTTGAATTTCCTCGAAATGGCTACAACGATTTTCATTAAACTTGGAATGCTAACCGCCTTAGATATTAATCTGTCTTCTTTTTTTCTCAAATTTTTCCGGGAAAATAAATTGTGTTTTTGGAAGTTGTGAGGGATATGTGACGTTAAATTCACAATCTTATGGGTCAGTTGGCACTGTTTTCTGGACTATAATATAATCAGATCTAGCACTGCCTGTGTTGGGTAGAGGTATGTGTACCCACCACGCCACCTCTTCTATATTTATGTAGGGAACTGAGTAAAAATTTCAATTTTATTAAATTTGGTCCATTTTAAGGAAGGAGGGAAATATTTGTAATCGTATTAAATTTTCTATATCGAGTTTTGACCGGAAATACACATTTTGATGTTCCGTGAGTCCAAAAAAGAGGTTTTTAGAAAATGGTCTGTGTTTTGTGTGTGTGTGTGAACAGCATAGCTGAAAGTCCATACTTGAATTCCAATTGGGTATTACAATGGGATTCGACAGGAAGTTATCTGTCAAAATTCTTCAACCCGAAATACCACATTACTAAATAAAATTTTGAGTTTTCTATGATTTTTCTCGAAAACGGCTTCAACACTTTTCTTTAAACTTAGTACAGTAAACTCCTGATTATCCTGTGCGGATTATCCGGTTTACGGATTTAATTTATTATATTGGCCCTGAATTCTGTTGACACTTTGTCGGAGTACATCGACCAATGGGGATTCGAGTATAACGACATAATAGCTCTTAGAAAAATACGAACTGATATTTAAAAAAATCACTAAAAGATTCCTGCAAACAAACCAAAATCACAGATTTTTTTTTAAATAATAATGAGCATTAAACATGTTAAAATAATTGTCTGCCTTAGAAATGTATTGTATTTTAGAAATAAATAATTACAGTTCGGATTATCCGTGTTTTTCGATTATCCGTGCCGCCACTCCCCACCATTAGCCCGATAATCGATTCTGTATATTGTCACATACAATGGAGCTACAACTTTTATTTTCAACATTTCACCGGAAAAATTAATTTAAGGTGGTTTTTGGGAGATACGAGGGGTTTTGTTTTCCTCTAAAGTGCTAGTTTTGTTTAATATCAATTCAATCACTTAAATAATATTTATTAGAATTAAATATGTTGTGTAAGATTCGGAGTTTAAAGAAAATCAATTGACCGGAAATGCGTTTTTATTGAAGTTATTTCAGTTTTCTACAATTTTATCACATAAAAATACCGACGGATTTCATAAATTTATTTACAGCAACTATGAATACAAAAACTTTTCACTTTAGTTGGGAACTTGTTTCCGAAAAAGTTCATTTGAAGAGGTTCTGGGGGAGGGCGGTTCTAGCTTTTAATGTGTTAATGAAGAAAAAATGTAACTTTTTTCCGTGGTTAATTGAAAACTAAAATAACAAACCAGTTGCAAATTAAAAAAAACCGTTATCTATATAATTATTTCTTTAAAAGTAAGGTCATTAATTGAATTAATTATAATATATTATATAGTTTTATATAATTAAATGAGATATTTAAATTAATTGAAAGTTTTTTTTTAATAATAATTATCTTTATATAAATTGCAGAATATCTACGAGAAACTAGACCAGTATATACGTGTCTGTATATAGGTATAGTAGTCCTATCAATATTATTATCGACTGAAATGAATTCATGTCTGATTCATATAAATTTCCAAAATAATATTAACCTTTAGTGGTTTCTTCGTGTAATTCCAGTAATTATAATAATTAATTAGTTTGTACATAAAAGTGATCAGAACAAATGTTTCAATTCGTAAAATGTAATTTATAGACTTGAATGTGACTAAATTCTGGTCCCTTTATGGCTTAGCAAAATTGATAAGGGCAGTTTTGGGTCACAAAGTCACAAATACTCCAGAACCATTTTAAAAAAATTAATTTTTCTAGAAGAATGCTTCAATTTTTTTATTTAGTGAGTTATGTAGTAAGCATACCAAGTTTAAAGGAAATCTTGATTATGTAGTGGATATGCAATACTGGATAAAATCCAGGATTTTATCCGTCTTAGCCCAGATAGGTGCTTCTTTTGTTTTGATGGTTAGTAGGAACCAACAAAAAGAAGCATAATACCATAAGGATAAAATCCCAGGTTTTAAGAAAATCATTAGAGTCCTTTCTCGAGTAAATTTCAAAAAAATTCAGAAACGTATTCTGTAGAGTCATACTTCCGGTTAAATGATTTCCTTCAAACTACGAATACTATTTAATTTATTTTGATATTACACATGAGGAATGAGCTAAGGTAGAAAGGGATGCTCTTGTTTGCCTTTTGTTTAACCTTGTCCTTTAAAAGGTAATTAGCAAATCAGGTGTGAGCACGATGAGAACCATTTTACACAAATCCGTGCAGCTACTTGTCAATGCCGATGGTATCTCTATACTGTGGGCAGATCAGTCTGGCGCAATGGTCAATGAAAGAAATACTAAAAATATATGACTATCGATACACATGTTAGGGAGAGTTCGATCTGCTTTAACAGTTACACTTTCTAGAGTACAGGAGTTTGTCTAGTCTACTGCTGACAAGGAAATCTTTTATGAAATAAAAAAGCGAATAATAGCAGTTAATAGATGCTTCGTTCACATGAGAAGCCGCATTATATCAAAAGGAACCAAGCTGCGGATCTTATCTGACGCATCCTGGCATATATGCTTGAAACCTGGAACGTAACCAATGCGGACGAACAATGATTTTCTTGAAAAGCGAATTGTCCGTACAATCTACGGTCTAGTTAGTAAATGAACGTCTTAGAGGTTTAGGACCCTTTTAAAAGAGTAGTAGCCTATTAAGACCTGGCAGAAATAGAACAGATTGAAATGGGCTGGGCACATAAGCTACGATGAGTCATTTGGAGAAAGAGAAGGTTAGGATGGCCAAAGATGAGATGATTAGATATTGTAGCTTTGGATGCTTTTTGCTCACGTGCAATCGGACGGTGGCTGCGAAAAATAAAATCGAATAGCAGAGGCGTATCATGGAAGAAGCTAGGGCCCACATCACTAGGTTGTAGCGCCATTGGAAACAGAGAGAGAGAATATTATACAAGTGATGGTGAAAAATGTTTTTAACGAATGATCCGTATGTTTATGAACAAAATATCTCAAAACCTTAAAATTGCAGCAATCTCAAACTAGGAATTCTATTTTGGTACTAACGTCGCACCTGACAATAAATTTTAATAAAATCCATCTACCGATATTATGACTTTTCTGAATAATATATTTTTTTTTTCCAGTTTTTCTTGATTTTCGTATATTGCCTAAAAAGACAAATGCCTATCACTTTTATTTGAAACTGTTCTAGAAAAGTTGTTTTTTCTTGTGGTTCTGGGAGGCCTTGTTGAGCTTTGTATCCCAGGACGACTTTCAGTATAGCTCGGCAACTTAGTTGTGAAACCTGTGGGCGGAGTTGAAGAAGTCATAGGAATTGGAGAGCTTTGGAAATGGGCGGAGCTTAACGTCCGTTTAGGTGTCACAACTAAGTTGACGAGCTATACAATGTATGGGATCTACCACCATTACCATTAAATGGTAACCTATATTAAGTTAAATTAGCACTATTACTAAAATTCCAAATTCGTAGTAAAATGGGTTAACCGGAAGTACTTCTATACAAAAAAAGGTTTTTGAGTTTTTTTTTTTTGGGAATTTGATCGATAACGGCTTCAATGATTTTATTTGAAACTTTTCACTTTTATTTCTAGAGGTTTCAAGGATTCTGTAACATTAAATTTCAAATTCTTGCTCACACACTTTTAGAACATGTATTTACGGTGTAAACTTAATGTTGACATTCTGACACTAATACAATAATTACCAGCAACCGGTAAGAGAAAGTAAAAAAGCCGACCTAAGAAAATTGAAGTTTATACAACCCTTACCATACAATACAAGGATGTCAGCATGGTTTGCCTAAACAAATACATAACATATCTATAAAAATAACCTAGAAAAGAGGTTCTCAAACTTATTTGGGCCTACCACCCCTTTTTTGCAGATGAATAAAAATTAGTCAGAGCCCCCCTGAAAATTTATCTTCTTTATGTGAATAAACAGAAGATAGTGTGGCAAATTTGCATTATATTATGTATCTATATTTCTATCTACATCCTAGAACTTAGAATATAAGATGTTATTTAACAAAGCTGACACAAGCTGGAACTTGAAATTATAAAATTATTTATCGCAATCGATTATTGTAACATTGTAGCATTACACATAGAAAATCACGATAATGTAGGATAATATTAACATAAACATCGTTGAATAACATTACAAATAATTCTAATGAGAAGGATGAATCTAATGCACTGCTAACAATTTTTTTATATATTCGGCTCTACCTTTGACAGCAGCATTCTTAAATCACCGCAATTAGTTTCTTTTTTTTTTAAAGAAGAATGAGCTAAATTCTTCAATTTTTTTTTTTTAAAGTATTGAAGAGATCGTCTATGATTATATACAAAAAAAGTAGAAGAAAATAGACTGTTGAGTATGTGGTAAAAGTATGAAGCTAGTTGCAGATACATGTGCTTTCATAATAACGATAAGTAACTTTTCAATTTCATATTCTGATAATGAAAAAGTGGGTTTAGGAAAAAAAAAATCGATTACTTACAGAACAACGATGCTACTGATTGCGTATCGAACTTACGAGTTGGAAACGACGTGGGGTACTTTTTTTTTCTCGAACGTAACCAAAGGAGAAAAGCACTTTATTCTCGAGTTAAACATTGTATGTTTGCTACAACAGTTAACACCATTTAAGTAAAAGGTTATAAAAAGGAAACTAAAGCTCTTAATCACCCATTACGACTTCCTAATTGTTTTCGACTATTAAATACATTCTTAGATTTACGTTATCTTTTTCAAAACCTATTGTCAGTTCTTCACTTTCGATAAAATTCTTTTCTCAGGAGTAATGATAACAAATTTGGTTAAAACATTAAGTCATAAATGAAAAAAATGATTTTTCATATTATTTTTTTCTCAAGATATTCACAATAAAAATTAAATTAAAATTCAAACTGTTTTCTTACATGCACAATAATACATGTATGTTAAGTATTTTGCTGGGTTTTGACCAGCAGAATGTAGAGACCAATTCGGTAGCATACATACAAAATGAAATTCTTCAATACTGATTGCAAGGAAATAATAATTGGTGATAGCAATGCAGGTGGGTTTAATAGTTCCCGATAAAATTAATTCTAACGATGTAAGTTTAACAAACGCTGTGTTTAACGTACACTTGCCCATTCTAATTGCCTAAAAATCTGGTATGAAACACTCATACGACTTTCTCTAAATCCAATTAATAAATGTAATTTTCTTCAAAATTACAAAGTTTACAATATTTTGTTGAGCTGGCCATTAAAAAGGTGGTACGGGTTATACTTGTGTACCTGAGCGGACTTGTGTGGAGCGCCCTCTGCCCAAAACGAACAAAGTCTGTGCAGTTTAAATTTAATATAACAAATCCACCCCTCCCCAAACACCTCCCAAAACAACTTTTTCGGTGAAATATTTTATTCTACCTTCACAAATAAAAGTGAAGGTTTTTATTGATATAGTAAGCATTTCGACTCACCTGGCGTACGCTGATGATGTTATCCTATCGGGAAGGACAAAATCAGCATTATCGGGCTCATCTGAGGAATTTGAAGCCGCAGCGAAGAAGCTAGGCCTAAAGATCAATGAGCAGAGACAAAGTACTATATGGTTAGTATTCGAAAAAATCTGACACTTGAAGAAGCAAGCATATGCACACCCTACGAGTTTGAAAGGTTTTAAATCTTTCAAATCTTTTGGGAGCCGTTCTCACTGAAAAAAATGAGTTGAGTATAGAAATAAAAGGAAGAATAACGGTGGCCAATAGGTATTTTTGGACGCTAAAAAATGTGTTCAGATTTAGAGAGCTATCGAGAAGGTACATAGTATACAGAACCATATTGAGGCCAATAGTAAAATACGCCAGCGAGGCATGAGTGCTCACAAAAGATGATGAACGATTGCTGAACATTTGGGAGAGAAAGATAATCTGAAAAATCTTTGAAGAGAAGGAGATCGGTACAGGATAAGGAAAAATGAAGAATTAAGAGAACTGTACGAAGAGCAGGATTTGGTGGATTGGATAAGAAGAGGAAGTTTGAAATGGTTGGGGCACATTGTGAGAATGGAGGAAACTAGAGTTCCTAAGAAATTGCTAGATGGACACCCGGGAGGGGCAAGGAAGAAAGGAAGACCGAGGAAAAGATGACTAGATGACGCCGAAGAGGATATTAGGAGCCTGGGCGTAAGAAGATGAGAAGAATCGCTTTGGTGAGAGAGGAGTGGGAGAAAGTGGTTGAGAAAGCCAAGGGGTCCTTCGAGGACCGTAGTGCCACGAAAGAAGAAGAAAAAACATTTCAACTTTATAGCAAATCGTTGTTCCCATTTTCCAAAAAACTGAAACACCTATTATGTAAAAATCGTTGACCGATTTTTTTTTCAAAATTGGAATTCTAGCAATGCTTTGAATTTATATACGAGGCATGTCCAGTAAGTAAGTGTACTGAGGCTATCACGGCCGGAGGGATTTTGTTTTCTACATGTTGGCTACACTGTCGTGAAGCCTGATTCCTCTCCTCCGCAACGAGACCGGTTGGAGGCCAGTACATTGAGAACTGTCGACGCGACAATACGTTTCGTGAAAAATGTCAATCCAATCTCTCGCCAAGTGTGAAAAGTGGAGGCCGGGCAAGAGTTTTTAAGACGCTACAAACTCCATGGAGATGAATTTCTCCGCTCCATCATTACTGGTGATGAAACTTGGGTTGCACACTACACACCTGAAACCAAAAGGCAGTCTCAACAGTGGCGTCATACCTCTTCACCCTCCGCCCAAAAAGTTCAAAACCACAATTTTAGCCAAGAAAATCATGGCATCCGTGTTTTGGGCATGTCAAGGCATAATTTTAATTGAATATATGCCTCAAGGGGAGACCATTAACTCTGCAAGATACTGTGAGACCCTAAAAAAATTGCGGAGGGCAATTCAGAACAAAAGGAGAGGCATGCTGACAAAGGGAGTCTGCCTGCTGCACGACAATGCCAGACCACACACGGCCAACGCCACAAAGGAAATGCTTTCCTCGTTTAAATGGGATGTCCTGAACCATCCCGCTCATTCCCCTGACCTAGCACCCTCAGATTACTATCTCTTTACCTCCCTGAAGCTGCACATGGGTGGAAAAAGGTTTTCAACCGACGAGGAGGTGAAGGGGGAGGTGGAGAAGTGGACGAAGGGGTTGGCGGGAAACTACTTCGAGGAAGGCATCAAAAAATTAATACCCCGGTTCACCACCTGCATCGAAAGGAATGGTGACTATGTCGAAAAATAGCTTACATATGTACTAGTAACCAGGTAATTTTTTTGTTCAAATAAAAATTTTTGTAACCTACAAAAATTCAGTACACTTACTTACTGGATATGCCTTGTATATTAATATTATATTGGCGACTTTATGGAAATGGTATTTTAGAGGAAAGCCCAACTGCTACTGTTCCCCCCCTCCGAAAGTAATTTTCCCGGAAAAATTTTTCAAATTAAAGTGATTAAAGTATTTCTATTTGGAGTTAGTATTTACGGAAGTTTAAAGAAAATCATTGGAGCCATTTTCGACAAAATTGTTATAAAAACTGAACAAAAAAAAATCAAGTGTTAAACTCTCACACAACTTTCTCTTACTTATAGTTCTCAAAATTATAATTGATAAATTTTTAAAGCTATTATACCAAATTTAATGAGATTCTTTGAAAACTGAAAATAATGTTCAGTAAAAGCGCACTTCCGGTTTGCTCATTTTTCTTGAAACTCGAAATTTCGGCCATCTATTTATTTCTAATTAATTTTGTTTGGATGATAGAATTGTATAATCAACTATGATAGCACTTTAGAGAAAAACATAACCCACCCTTCCCCTAAAAGTGCTCTTAAATGAATTTTTCCAGTGAAATGTTTTAAATAAAACTTGTACATCTTTGTATGTGTAGTTTATGTATGTTGTTTAAACAAAATTGTCCGAGCCATTTTTGAGAAAATCGCGAAAAAGTGAAAAAAATCATTTAGTAATGTGGTTAAGTAAATGCACTTCTGGTCATTTGATTTTTCAAACTCGGAATTTCAACAACATATTTAATTCTAATTAACATTATTTAACTGACAGAATTGTCTAATAAACTGAAATAGCACTTTAGAGGAAGCTGTAACCCCTCCCTTCTCCCAAAAGTACCCTTCAATGAATTTTTCCGGAGAAATGTTGCAAATAAAAATTGCAGCTCTTTGTATGTGTAGTTGATGTACCAAGTTTAAAGAAAATCGTTGGAGCCGTTTTTGAAAAATATCACAAAAAACTGGAAAAAAAAATCAGAAAGTGGCATTTCCGATTGATAGATTTTGCCGGTTTAGATTTTGAAACAACTAGTAAAGTAGCTCTGCGCTAAGGAGATTATAAGGCAAGGTTTACAGGGTAGGCGATTGGCCATATACTCCGTCAGGCAGCCCTGAAGGCACTTTCTTCACACCAAATAGTCTCAAGACTGGTGTGGGACAACCTAACTGCCCTAACCGAAGTGGGTGCTCGGAACAAGCTGACATTCGCCTGGACATGCGGGGTTTCTGGGCAATGAGAGGGCGGATGCCCTGGCGAGGGAGGGTTCGAAGGATACCTTTGTAGGCCCGAACCCTTCTGCGGGTTGTCCAAGAGCCTAATTCAAACTTCTATTAAGGGTTAAATATACAGCGTCTGCACTGGTGGGAGAGAACACCTGGACAGAGGTAGGCAAAACTCTTTATCAAGAGATATTTGCCTAAATTTACCAGAGATCTACTGAGTCATAGCCGAAGAGATATGAGGCTAATAGTGGGTCTACTAAATTCTTTTAGAAGATTGATATCGTTTTAGAAGTTAGAAGTTTGAAGAAAAAAGTTGAGCTTTTTTTGAGAAAATTGCAAAAAAGTAAAAAAAAAACAACTAGTAAAGTAGTACTTCCGGTTAAGGAATTTGACAGATAATGTACTGTCATATCTCATGGTGTTACGTAAACGGAATATTAAAGTTTGAACTTCCTACGGTTTGTCGATTTTGATCTATGCTGTTCACACACGCACACAGGCACAGACACACACACACAGACCATTTGCTAAAAACCACTTTTTTGACTCAGGGGCCTCCTCATCAAACGGATATTTCCGGTGCAAACTCGATATCGAAAATTTGACACGATTACAATACTTCCTCTTCCTAGAAATAAAAGAAAGTAGAATAAAAATGTAATACAAATAATATTTAAGTAGCATATATAATATCTAATTCATGTTTTTATCAAAATAAATATTCTATAAAAACATGTTTTTTTTAAAAAAAAAAGAAAAGAAGGAATTTCTTGCGAATGTTTTATGAATTTAACGAGATTTGAAGGTCATAACATGGTCAGCGTATGTATGTTTATGTGATATAGCGTGATATTATTATAGATGAAATGCGAACTATTAAAATTATATATATGTGTGTGTATGTATGTAAGGGTCAAAATATGTCATAAAAGTCAAATCTAGGCCTGATAGCCACATGTTTATTACATCATATAGGTGTCACTATGTCTGTTAGTTGCAAACAAATCATAATTCTATAATCAACAGAAGTTTATTATAAATAAATTTATAAATAATTATAATTATCTAAATTTAATTAAATAGACATAATATAAAATGCATTTAATTAGTTATTTTCTTTTCATGTTTTTTTTTTCTTTTCTCTATTTTTGGAAACAATTAATTTATTTAAACAGCCAATTTAAATAAATGCAAAATATTGATAAAATATTTTGATATTTTTTAAAAAAATTTTGATGATAAGAAACTTGGCCTTTAAACACTTGGCGCCGGTTTATTTTATCATTTTTCTGCGTGTGTTTTGTTCGAGAAAATACAAAAATAAACTGGATTTATCTGTTAGATCTGTTTATATATTAACCAAGGTATGTGTTTGGGGGGTCGATGAAGGGGCCCATCGCATTGCGACCTGTATGGTCTAGTGTGTTATGCCCCTCGATGCCGTAGGCCAGCCTGCAGCACAGAATCTGCAAATGCTGTCACTCTCCAAGCCCAGCTTCGTCAGGTGTCCCCTGAGTCTACAATGCCCCGTGAGAAAACCCGTAAGAATACGGTGCTTATTCTTACTGAGGCCGAAGCATGCTTCCCACCAACCTGGGTTATAATTCCCCAAGCAGATTTTTGCCTGCCTCAATCCTGGGAGAGAGTACCAGAGTTAAGACCTCTCTTGCTTCCTTCCCCTTCTTGAGTTCCTCTAGGAGTGACTGGTCGCTGATCCCACAAAATGGTTCTGGCCCATTTAATGTTGAAGGAAGGAAGTTTATCTCTCTCCAGCACATACAAAGATTACAGAGAAATCACATGAAATCTACCCCTAATTACTATTAAATTTATTGTATTAAAATATCTTTTTTTTAAAAAAAAGTTAATTCGTTTATCATTTGTCATTTGCAAATTTATGTTTTAATAGTTTACAATAAACTAGATTTGCTATCATAAAATAGTTAGTTATTTGTTTGTTTACATCATCCATTGATGATTTCTGTTGTGATTTAAGAGAGCTATCAACACGTCACTGGGAGGGTTTCCCGGATTGGGTCAAGGATTTCAATGAGTTAGGAGATTTGTTGTGTAATATGTTACTGGTAATCGAAATACTGTGTCCTGGGTTTGGGACTAAAATAGTCTAAATAGATATGAAGATATATACAGGAATAGCTATAAAAAAATCAAATCGTCTACGGGCTAAAAAAACTGTAGGCTGCTTTGTGTGGGGAGTAGCTTTGTGTATATATATGGGGAGTAGCTAGAATTTATCTGTGGGTATGTTAAATCCAAGTCTAGAGTTGCACTAATCCACTATCTCTGCTGTTCCTATGTAAAGTCGTATTAGTAGACCTGCACAAGATCCCTGGAGAAACTGCTATTCACTTCGCTCTAAAGGAAGGATTGTATTACTTTTAAAATTCATTTTAAATATTACGAAATAAAAATCTAGTATGAAACACTCACACGATGTGTGATTCTTAATAAAATTCTTACAGTTCTGATTAGATAAATTTTCTTTGAAAAATTGAAATTTTTACTATATATTTATTTACATTTAATTCCTATATATAATACATTTAATTCATCAGGAGATGGTATCAAACAATTTTGCGTCTGAGAAAGCAAACAATGGAGGAAAAGGGAATTGGGAGAGCACTGGAGGGGCACGGAAATATATATTTATAAAAGGTATTAGGCAGGGATCTTGAAGTTCTGTCCCTGAATGGGATAGAATTGAAGCGTCCTGGTAGATGTATTGTTTGGAAACACCCAGATAGTCAGTCCATTTCACAAAATAGGCAGAATACGTTTTGAGGGCTCCTCAGTCAAACCTTTATGTCAGAATTGTGACGATGGATTCAGGGACTTTTCGTCAAATATGCGTTCCATATATTTGGGAGGGCAGCACTTTTAAAAGAATGCTTTGGGGATTTGGAGATTAAGGATATCTTAAGATATTATAGCCAGATCGGTAGATTGTTGGGGGAGGCTTTTTAGGAGTAGGTTTTTCTTGTGGGGAGTTAAGAGCTGTAGGTCCTCCGCTTTTTGGCACCCAATAATAATAATATGCTTTTCAAACAGCCGCACTCAAAGAGCCTCTCTCATTCCAAGGGTCCCCTCTCGCTCGCAGTGTCCCTATCATTAACTCTTCTCATTGTAAAAATAAAATTTTACAATTCTAAAAACAAACTTAACTCTAAAGAGCAAGAAGACTTGCAAAAACTACTTTACAGGCCTAGGAACACTAATTGTATGAAAATTGGCGATATTAAACCTATACAATATCTTCAAAAGTGGGTAGATTAAAAAGTTCTTGCAATCTTTTACAAATAAATAACTTCTAGAATAGTGATAAGAAGGTAGCCTAGCTATATCAGTGTTATAAATAATTGTAAACATGTGTGTAACTTGTAAAACTAGCAGAAATAGTAGATAGTTGGCAGAACTTATGAATGTGACTGTAGATAACACGCCAACTATAATCTCCGTACTATAGTAATACAATTTATATGTTTTATAATACACAATAAATTTTAACTTTATTTATTGTGATATTGAAATCAATTTAACTTCCGAGATATTTAATTATCTTCATTTAAAAAAAAATGAATATATTAATTTTTACTTTCTCTTTACTCCTCCTAGTAAGAGGGATTATTGTGACAAATCGATTATCGTGTCAAATTTTCGATATTATCCAGTTTTCACCGGAAATACACGTTTTGAGTGTGCTTTTACTGAATAGTTTTTTTTCAGTTTTCGTGATTTTTTCCCTTAAAAAACACCGGCGAATTTCATTAAATTTCGTATATTAACTATAAAATTTGTCATTTACACTTTTGTAAACTGCAGTAAGAGAGAAAGTTATATGAGCATTTCACACCAGATATTTGTTTTTTGATTCTGTTTTTGATAAGTTTGGTAAGTAACTTAGTATAATGAGCAGATGAAGCTATAGCATCATCTCTGATGTCAACATTTTTTTTTCGAAATACGTGTTAATGTATATATTTGTATATACCACTTTAAATGTACTTAGATAATATGTGTTGTATTTGGATAGCCAAAAGTATGGCGAGGCGTTTCTGAGGAATGGACTCGGAGAGAACATAATAGTCACTGGAGGCTAAGTATTGGGGCAAAACATGGCAAAATGGTTATGCTAGAGCTGTGTAAAAGAAGAACCAGAGAGACCGTGGGTTTAAGCAAGTGTCAGATTTGTCTGATAACGGGCCTGTTTACAAGGCACGGTAGGTTCAAGAAACATCTCCACAAGGTGGGATTATCTGATTCGGAGTCCTTGTGTAGATTGTGACAGGAGGAAAAGGAGACGGCCTCTCACCTAGTGTTTGATTGCGTCGCAATCGGTAGAGTGAGGAACGAGATCTTCCATGTTGAGACTGGAGGAAATCGTACTTCAAGAAGGACTGGTGGGGAAAGTCCTGGACCTCATGAAGAGGGGAGGATTCCTCTAATAGACATTAAGGGGTTCGCACAATAAGCCTCAATGGGTAGGCTGCAGTGCCTGGGTTAGAGTCCCCCCCCCATGCCATTCTATTCTACATAATATATACTTATATTAGGGCTCAAGGGGGTGTGAAGCGTCTGATATAGCCTCTCCACCTCAACTCCACTCTCACCTTTCCGTGGCGGGCCCTGTTAAGCTGAGCAACCCGGTCCGAGGTGGGGTATAGAATCCCTGCAGAGGTACGGGTCAGTAAACTAACGAGAGATGGGGGTCTCGGACCTTTGGCCCGAGATGGTGCAAGCCGGCAGCAGGACTTGCATCTAGGAAGTGGTGGCGGAAGAGTCGAAGCAGGAGCCAACGGCAGCCTTCCAAGGCATAGTTAGCTTGCCAACTGCGAAAGGGTGGGGAGCGCTCTAAAGTTGTAGTGAAGACAACTCCCTAGGGGGGCACCCGAAATCAATGCCACCTGGAATGGGGGTTTAGCGTGGGGCCAACCCCCCCACCTTCGAAAATACCATGGTTACGAAACCCAAAAGCAATAAAAAAAAACATGTAAAAAGGTTGGCCTAGTAATTAATGAGGATAAAACCAAGTATATGGTAGTATCTGCGTCCACAACCAGAAGAAGGCCACGTGATTTGGTAGTGAGCAATTACCGCTTTGTAGCTGTTGATCGATTCACCTACTTTGAAGTAGAACTGAACTGCGAAAACAAGGGAAGTGATGAGATCAGAAGTAGAATAATGGCAGGTAACAGAGCCTAATTTGGCCTTCATAAGATGTTTAGGTCAAACCTTCTTGGCAGGCAAACTAAACTAAAAATATACAAGTTTCTGATAAGACCGGTGGTGTGCTTTGCAGCAGAAACCTGGACATTGAAAGTTCAAGACCAGCTAGCCCCTAGGGTCTTCGAGAGAAAGGTTTTAAGTCGTATTTTTGGCCCAGTATGCTCAGAATGCACCTGGAGGATAAGGAAAAACAGAGAGCTTGATGAACTAATAGGGCATGAGGATATAGTAAGGTTTGCTAAATCAAGAAGGATAAGTTGGCTTGGGCATATTGAGAGGTTGCCGGAGGGACGAATGCCAAGAAAAATTGTAAGACATTTTTGAGGGAAAGAGAAGAAGAGGACGCCCCAGAACGAGATGGATGCAAGATGTGGAACGGGACCTGACCATCATGGGAGTGTCTGCGTGGAGGATGAAGGCGCTGGATCGAGATGACTGGCGGAGTGTTGTGAGGGAGGCCAAGGTTCACATTGGACTGTAGCGCCGAGAAAAGAAAGAAAGATATACTTATATCGGTATAAATTGTATTATGTCTATACTATAATTAGTATATATCCAAGCGGAGGTCCTGAGTTCCAATCCAGCAGTGCTGTCTTTAGATTTTCACATCCTAGGAGTCTCTCTATAGTTAAAAGCCCGGTAATGGGCAGTGTTGGATGTAGCTAGAAAATATTGCTCGGAAGCCGGTAGTGCTTTCAGAAGGGGGCACAATATATCTTTCAGATCATAGTGCACTATCCCCTCAAAGAATCGTATCTATATCGTGTCTGTGTGTGTGTTTCTGTGTTTTGTATGGATGTTTGCCGGTACCCATGATGCATTATAACATTGAGTGTACATTATTAGTAAGGTTATACCACACAAAATGCTACACCAGACCTGTAGCGCAGTGCCATATCAAACCCCCGCACAAATTGAAAAAACAACATTTCAAAACTCTCATTTCAAAAACTGTACAATATAATTCAACAATATTGCTATTCTTTCTTCATTAATAAAAGTAAATTTTTAATAATTTTGTAGACTGATGATGGATAAACATCTTAGGTCGAAACGTCTCGAGTCAAAAATAAAACATAAAACAATTGAGAAAGTTTTACTGTCATTAATTCTCAATAGAATAATTCAACATCCACTTTTCAATATTGAATAAAGGTATCGATTATGATAATGTTTTACTGTACAATCAACCCAACCGCATTCATTAGTTATGTCAGCGATAAAATCTCTGTACTACAGCAACCTTTTAAACATTAATCCCGAATTTTAATATTGTTGTTTCAGGTGCACAACATTGTATTATATCCAGAGAAACACTCTTGGTGTAAGACAACGCCAATCAAACAGGTGGTTGGACATCCGGATTGCGGCCAGTTAGAGATGGATAATAATGTGTGTGTAGGAGCATGTTTCTCGTACAGTATCCCGAGGACCGAGCCGACAGCACCCGGCGAAGTCGCTCCCTACTGTGATTCCTGTCAGCCTTCAACTGTCACTTGGAAACATGTAATTATTATTTATTTATTCCTTTCACTCTTCTAAAATATTTTTATATTTTTTAACAGTTTTATTTTCCCCTACCATTTACTTATGTAATTAATTCTTGAGTTCCATCTATTCCTTATATAAATTTGAACGGCAGTTAGAAATACTGTTTTGTTCCCAAAGAAATCTTATTACTCATTGTTTTATTTAAAATCGCACGCAGAAGAGTCTCCTTTTTCCTGAAATATTACAAGTATCCATACGATTAATCCAAAATAAGATATTAGAAATGACACAGACACTCAATCAGCTATTTCAGCCAAAGAGGGTGTTACCAAATGTTTAAGAACAGAAATAGGGGTTTTCGGAAAAAGTTCAAAACAAAAGGACTTTATTGATAGTTAGTAAAACATATTTCATGAAATCCGTCGGCGTTTTTATGGAGAAAATCCGTCAGAAAACTAAAGAAAAAAAGAAGGTAATAATAATTATATAATAAATAATAATTATTTAAATAATAGAATTATATAGTAAAATAAAATTACACTTTAGTGAAAAAACTTAACCCCACTCCTTAAAACAAAAGCTCCCCTCCCTTTAAATAACTGTTTTTCCTGGAGAAATGTTCCAAGATAAAAGTTGTAACTTTTTTTATATGTGTAAGTTGATATAGTTGAAAAATTAAAGAAAATCATTGAGTGTATTTTTTAAGAAAATCGCAAAAACAAGTTGAAAAAATTCTTTCAGTAAAATGTTACTTCCGGCTGAGGAATTTTTTGACAGATAACTTCCTGTCGGATTTCACGGTAATGTCGAGTTTGAATATTTTGTGCTTTATATTTCGTTTATGAGATATGATGTTCACAAATACATACACACATACATACATATACACACACACACACACACACACACTCAGAAAGAGAGAGATAGAAACACAGAGCACTTTCTAAAAACCACGTTTTGTGACTTAGAGGACTTCAAAACCGGTGAAAACTCGATGTCGAAAATTGGATATGATTACTGTCTTAAAGGGAAGCTATTACTAGAAGTAGGAGAAAATAAAGTAATAATTAACTGCCGTCTCTTTAAGAGTCAATTTAAAGACGAACATATATATATATATTATAATACAAAATGTTTCACTTGGTAAAACAAGAAAACAAAAACAAAAAATAACTTAAAAACAAAACAACACTTCTTGGATAGTTAGAAACAGATGAGACCAATTTTTAACACTTGAATCTATGTGAAGCCGCCCGGTATTAAACTAAATAGCTAGGTACTAATCCATACTAACCACCACTAGCTGACATTCCTGCGGTCTCACGTGTCTACATCTCCCTCCGACACTTTGTGTCTCTCTTCCAGTAACTGAATCCTCTTAGATGTCTTTGATATTCTTAATTCTTCTCCACACTCCTTCACCCACTAAGGACATAGAATTCCTTTAGTATATCCTATAGTACACTACCATTACTGAAGAAATTAATCATACATATTATTCTCTTGAGAAGAAAAAATAAAATAAAAATAAAAATTGTATGAGAAAAGTACGAGTATTTATGAAAATTAGCTTCCGTTTAGAAAGGAAATTACTATATTATAGTTATTCATTTAAAAATGATGTATGTTGAATCACTTATGTAATTGCTCAGTTGAAATTATACATGATGTAAATAATTCTTTGAAATGATGCAGACAAAAAAGGAATTTTACATCCATTTTACGATTATAAACAGCAATCTAACAGCAGGCTGTAAACAGCGTTTTTACTTTCTCTTATTCTTGCTAAGAAGAAGTATTGCGATCGTGTCAAATTTTCGATATCGAATTTGCACCGGAAATACAAGTTTTGAGGTCCCTCTGTGTGTGCGTGCGTGTGTGTGTGCGTGTGGTCAGCAAAACTCAAAAACGGAAAACGGTAACTAGAAGTTGGTATTCAGTTCTACCGGTGAATCCAACAAAATGTGGTTTTAATCAAAATCTGTCCACTTGGAAGTATCACTTTACTGAATGGATCAGTATTAACATATATATAAAAATCTTCGGGAAGAACTTCGAAATGAAGAGGAAGTGAAGAGAGCACAGCTCTGGAAAACCCTCTCAGGACTGAAGAACCCAAAGAGTACTTACCGGACGATCTGAGAGTACTTACTCAGAAAAGATCTGAATCGTCATCAATCTAAGTAAAAATTGGTTGTTGTGGTGGTTGGTTCCGCAGAGCTGGAAAGCATCAGAGACTTTTTCCGGGGGAGCCTGCTTCATTTTGTGGTCATCGACCGGTTTTGGGCGTTCGCCCACTTCAGGATGCGTTTGTCAGACAGTGTGATAATACAGACTTGCACAGAGCGGAGTGTATAAACGGAATTTGCTCTGTACAAGTCTGCGTTATCACTCTGTCTGATAAACGTATCCTGAAGATGGGTGAACGCCCGAAACCGGTCGATGATCACAAAATGAAGCAGGCTACCCCGGAAAATGTCTCTGATAAAAATTCGGGCTTCGTATGCTGAGGGGTTTCCTTACGGGGAATAGTAGGCTCAGGGGGCACCCTAACCTTAGACATGATAGCAACTGCACATTCTGTAAGGAGATGGAGGAGACTGCAATGCACCTACAAACCGATTGCGATACTATCATGCAGAGAAGATTCGGAAGCCTGGGTAGTTACCAGGTGTTGGAGGAAGAGATATTCCCAGATCGTGAGATTCCTCAGAGATCTTAATCTAGAAAGGGTGCTGTGTAGAGGAGTAGTCTCACCCTTCATACTAGTGGGGTGACACACAATAGACCACTTTTGGTTGCAGTGCACTATAATAAATAATAATTAAACCTATGGCGCAACAGCCCTTGAAGAGCCAAGCTTACTAGACGGCGATTTGTATTGGGGGGGTGTGTTAAGCACGCCTCGGTTCCTTCTCCGTTTAGTTCTGACCTTCGCTTTCTAGGTGCGCTACCAACTGTAGCTTCCCACTTTTTCTCCCACGATGCTGGGTGAACACCGACTTTGCCCTGACGAATTCTCGCGCATAATACATAAGAAGTAAGAATACATAAGATACATAAGAATACATAAAATACATAAGAAATATTTCTACAATTCCAAATTTGAAGAAAATAGGTTAACCGGAAATACGACACTACAAAATATGTTCTTGACTTTTCTCGAACTATTTTCTTTAAACTTTGAATGTTAACAGTCTGACACACACAAAAAACGTATCACTTTTATTTCAGACATTTTTCGAAAGGAATCGATTTTAAGAGGGGGGTTTAAATCAGTTAGGTTTAAATTTAAACTGCCACTTTATTGTGTTGATTTTGTTTTCTCTTTAATTTTTACTTTCTTTTATTTTACTACTTTTTCTTTTAATCTTCTGAAGAAGAGAATA
>JAAEAF010005941.1:0-19332 GCA_011037195.1 Triatoma infestans
ACACACACAGACCATTTGCTAAAAACCACTTTTTTGGATTCAGGTGAATT
This sequence comes from Triatoma infestans, assembly GCA_011037195.1. Classification (NCBI taxonomy): domain Eukaryota; kingdom Metazoa; phylum Arthropoda; class Insecta; order Hemiptera; family Reduviidae; genus Triatoma; species Triatoma infestans. The sequence goes on from JAAEAF010005941.1 coordinate 51, forward strand.
CAAAACGGATATTTCCGGTGAAAACTCGATATAGAAAATTTGACACGATTAACGAATGAACTGGAAAATCCATTGGACAAACTGGTACTTCTGATTTAACTTTTTGTAGTACCTAAGTGGAGATGTCAATGGCAGCTGAGTGTTTAGAAGCGCAGAACCGCAGAGGTATTCTGTAGGTCTAGATTCGATACCCAGTCTTGGTTTATACTTGAGGTATAAAGTAATATACAGTATACTGTACACTATACTATAGTATAGTACAGTACTTAAAGTATATTATAGTATGCTATCTAACTCCTCCACGACGAAATGCAATTGTTTTGTTGACTTCCTGTTAACAAAATGCAAACAAAAACCTGTTCAAAAAAAAACTCCTGGATAATTATTAAGATAATTTTAGTAAGATAATTAATATAATATAATAATATAAGTTTAATGTTTATAGATAAGTGTGAATGATAGTTGACAGTATCACAATATACAGAGATTTACAGAACAAATCTGTTGGAGACAGCGGTCCACAGCCTTCTGTATAATTAACCGCTGCCTCCAAGATAACTTTAACAGGCCTACCCCGCCATCTCTGTAGTGTGTACCTTTAACCTGCCATTGTTATGTAACTTGTCTGACTGCTTAACTAAATCTATATAATACAATGTAATAAATAATTCATAAGTTCACCTAGTACTAGCATGTAATTCAACTTTTATGCTAGTACAAACATAATTAACTAAATCAGCTATATTCGCCCTTGTTTTTTATAATCAGCCGTTTTATTGTAATTTATTTATTTCTTCTATTATTATATATAAAAACAGTAAATGTAAAAAAACAGTCACATAACCCGACTGTACTTGATTTTGTTTAGTAATACCTTCGCAACCGCCACAAGGTTAAGTAAAAAATTTGACTTTATTGATTTCTTGTTTTCAGTTTTGTAATTTTCTCAGATTCCGACAGTTTTCCTTATAATTTGCATACATACTACATAATTGCCTACCATTTGTATTTGTATTATTTTTGGAGGGAAATCTGTCTTATACATACATATAAGATATATGTGATGTGATGGCAAGAAGAAAGAAGATATAATTGTTAGATTTATTTATTATTTAAAAATTATATCTTCTTTCTTCTTGTCATCACATATAATTTTTAAATAATAAATAAATCTAACAATTATAAATAATGGTTCCAGCCAGCCGCTATCTGCAGGTCAAGAACCGCGGCAAAACCCTTTCAAACAAGGGTCAATACACAGTCAAAAGAACCGCCGCCGGCAAAACCCTTTCATACAAGGGTCAATGTACACCTGGCCTGTATTTCCTTCATACAAGGGTCAATGTACACTCAAGAGGCCACCTGGCCACCATCTGTTAACAAGCGTCGCCACCCCGGCCTTTGTTAACTACCGAGGTCAATGTATTACGAGAAATGTCTTAGTGTGGCACGTACTTACACAACAGCCGATGTGTGAGTGATGCAAATATAAACATCGTTCCACTGGAGGAGGGGATCAGTTATATATCAGTCATACACACGTCAGTTCCGATACATCAGCTTTACATTAGTTAAGTGCCAGTACGATCAGTTAAACGTCAGTATTCTGTCAGTCAAGCAACCAGTTATACATCAGTTAAGTTTGAGTTACGCATCAGTTATCAAGCAGTTAAGTTTCACACATTGCGAGCGCGTCCCTATTCAAGGGTTTAAACACTATTTCTTTAATATTTATTAATCATTTCATAATTCTTATATACATTTACAATTGTGCATCTTAGTTTATCAATTTCAAAACACTTTAAATTATTTGTTAAAATATAGTTTATTTTCATAAATCAGTAGTTCGTATTTCGAATAACAATTCTCTAAAACTCTCTAACTAACAACGCTTACTCCTCACTTCAACTCCCGTTACCAAGACATCTGATTCCAATACATATACGAGGTGTGTTCAAAAAGTAACGGGAATTTTGAAATTTCGCGGGTTATATTAGTCCGATTGGTACGATTTTTTTCGTGTTATGTTGTTAAACATGTCTTTAAATGTATCTATACATTTTGAGCTATATTGGATGTTTAGTCTCTTATCAGCTGATAAAAGGATAACAATGTTTTGTAACAGTCGGCGATTTTTCATTTGTGTAAATCATGGATCAGAGAATTTGCATTAAATTTTGCTATAAAAATGGAATAAAGTGGAACAAAGTTTAGAAAAGTTAAATATTGCTTTTGGTAAATCTACTCTGAGTAAAACAAGAGTTTACGAATGGTATAAGCGTTTTTAAGATGGCCATGAAGACGTTGAAGATGACGAGTGTACGGGTTGTCCTAACACATTAACAACCGATGAAAACGTGGAAAAAGTGAAAGAAATGATTATGAACGATCGCCGAATCACAATTAGAGAAGTTGCTGAGATACTGGCATATCAATTGGCTCATGCCATGCAATTTTTTCATTTGTTTTGCGTATGAAACGTGTAACAGCAAAATTTGTTCCAAAAGTGTTGAATTTCGAACAAAAACAGCGGCGAATAGAGAAGTTGCTCAGGAATTGCTAAATCAAGTCAACAACGATGCAGAACTATTGAAGCGTGTCATAACAGGTGATGAAACATGGGTTTATGGTTATGATATCGAAACTAAGGCTCAATCGTCCTAATGGAGGCATTCTGGATCGCCAAGGCCGAAAAAAGCTCGATAAGTTCGGTCAAATGTGATGATTATTGTGCTCACTGTGTTCTTTGATTTTAATGGCATATTGCATCATGAGTTCTTGCCACAAGGTCAGACGATCAATAAGCAATACTACTTGCAAGTTCAACGCCGTTTGTGCGAAGCAGTCTGAAGAATACGCCCGGATTTGTGGCAAAACAATTCATGGCTTTTGCATCACGATAATGCACACACATCGTTGCTTGTTCGTGAATTTTTGGCACAAAACAACACTGTAATGATGCCCCAGCCTCCATATTCGTCTTCAAATGGCCCCATGTGACTTTTTTCTGTTCCGAAAAATAAAGAGAACCCTGAAGGGCCGTCGTTTTTCAAGCATAGATGAGATTAAAAGTGCATCACTGAAAGAGCTCAAAGCTATCTCCAAAGATTGAGTTTCAGAAGTGTTTTGGGGATTGGAAGAAGCGCTGGCATAAGTGTATAATATCTAATGGGGACTATTTTGAAGGGGATAACATTGATGTAGACGAATAAATAGAATTCTTTAAAAAAAAAAATGAAAATTTACGTTATTTTTGTAACACACCTCGTATTTCTACGTGCTCCATGTACAATTAGCACGTAATCATTCAGTATTGAATACATATAATAAAATCAATTGTAGGAATTTATTGAATATAATTTATGAATGACTAGAATGTTTAGAGAAAATAGTTGCATAACAATTTTCAATTTTACAAAATAAAGTCAATAATAAAAAGAAAGAAAAAACAAACAAATGTATTGCACAAATGAATGTAATAGGAAAACAAAACACATATTATTAACAAAAACTTAAAACGCAAGAAAACAAACTATATATATATTGATATATACGAATAAATAAATATGTAATATGAATAAATTACGATACCAAAACTTTTCAAATCCAAACTTACAAATCCAAAACTTTTAATCAATACTCATTTCCATTAAAAAAAAAAAAAAAAAAAAATTATTTTGCGAAATTAAACATTCAGTATCGATTTGAGAAGCGTGAGAAGTGGTATGAGGGTGGCACATCACATTCCAATAGAACCTGCCTTCAGTTTACAAACTGGACTTCCAATTTCGAATTTATCGATAGATTTAATATTCTTTATTTATTATTGATTTAAACATAAAAAGTTAAGAGTACTAAAATGGTTGAAAATTAAATTACAAGACGACTTGGTCATAGACTTGTTGTTGCCAGGCTGGAGCATTAAGCTACGACCGAGTGGTGGGCGGGTGAGAGGCGACCACTGCCTCCTCTAGTATCCTGGCTGGAACTGTTCACTTATTTTAAAACAGTTTTTTTTCTTTAGATATTTAACTTATAATCGATATTGAAACTATTGCCTAGATCGAACTCGACCAATAGTAGTAGTACATTCTAGGTCTTGAAATTGGCATACTATTATGCGATACATTTAAATAGCATAATAATTATAATCCAATGCAACATTATCTGAAACATTCCCCCACTTTCTCTTAATGCACATGATCGATGGATGCAAATTTCTTAATCGGAATTTGATTCTAAATTTTTAGTTTCCTCAACTGGCACCAGGTGATGGAACAGTATAGTTACTGAAATAGCATTAGTGTGATGAAAATCTCAGAACCAGACCCCCCCCCCCGAAAATATTTTTTTCACGGGAAAATTCCAAATAAAAGAGATTTTTAATGTCTGGGAGAGATCCGAACCGTAAGCTATCGAAAGCCGCTCTAGGCCCCCGTATAGGTACCACAAAGTTAAGGGTAACACCAACGACCTCCGGGCAATGTTCTCTTGTTACAGCAGACTGTATTTCACCGGATAGTGAACTGTAGAAAGTCTAAGCGGAGGACTCGAACCTGGGATCCGCGTTGCTAGTCCAGTGCGCTACCGCTGAACTAACCTCACCTCTAAAGCGACAGATTCTGTGCAGTTAGCAATCCAAGTTTAAAGAAGATTGTTAGCACTTTTTCGAGGAACTCATACTGTCTAAAGCCCAGTTAACCGATATCCTTCTGATTTGAACTTTTTTATTTATCCTTTCGATAAAACCGTTCCTTGTACCAACAAGTGGGCACTTGCTGCGAGCTGATCGTTGTAGCTTCCCCCGGAAGCCCGCCAAAAACTCAGTTTTTCCCGGAAAAATATTTCATTTAAAAATTATTATTATTTGTCACTCGAGAGGTAGAGGATTTTGTGAATGCCTGCGCCGACAGTGCGGCCAAAAAAGGTCAGCGAGCACGCGCGCCGCTACTGAGTACAGCGGCCGGATTCCCATTCCAGCGCCTCGCCCTGGACCTCCTGGGACCACCCCCCCGAAGGGGGCGTGGGAACCGCTAAATACTGGTGGTTGCAGATTACTTCACCCGCTGGGTGGAAGTGTATGCACAGCCAAACGCTGAAGCCATGACCGTGGCTGGGAAACTATTGGAAGAATTCATCACCCGCTATGGGGCCTCATACGAAATGCATACGGACCAAGGCCGGCAGTTTGAGGCGAGCTCGTACAAGGATCTGGCCACAAGGTTGGACATTAAATAGAGAAGACCCCACCCCGTACCACCTCCAATCTGACGGGCTTGTAGAGCGGTTCAACCGGACACTCTACCAGATGCTCAGCCATTATGTAAGCCAATAGCACAACGACTGGGAAGTGCACCTGCGCTACGTGATGATAGCATGAGCACCTGCGCGTCTAGCCGCCAAGAGACTACAAAGCTGACGCCGTATTCGGCAGGGAAATGAGCATGCCAGTGTATATTGTGTACGGGCGCAAAGGAGGACGACACCCTGCATAAGTATGTCCTGGAGCGGGGGGACCAAATGGAGGCCGCCTACCGCTATTTACGGCAAAAGCAGGCTTGTCAACGGGCAGCCAGAAGGATTATTATGACCGTAGATATGAAAAAGTGGTTTTTAGCAATTGGTCTGTGTGTGTGTGTGTGTGTATATATATGAAAGGCATAGCTAAATAACGAAAAACCGTAGAAAGTTAAAACTTGATATTCCCTTTGAGTATCGCCATGTCATCAGACGGTGGGTCATCTGTCAAGATTCCTCAACCGGAAGTACCACTTTACTTATTGGTTTTTTTACTTTTTTGTAATTTTCTCAAAAATGGCTCCGACGATTTTCTTCAAACTTCGTATATCAACTACACATTCAAAGAGCTACAACTTTTATTTGAAACATTTCTCTAGGAAAATTCATTTAGAGGCAGCCTTTGGGTGAGGGGAGGGTTAGGTTTTCATCTAAAGTGCTATTTCAGTTTATTAAACAATTCTATCATCTAAATAATGTTAATTAGAATTGAATTTGTTGTTGAAATTCCGAGTTTCAAGAAAATTAGTAAACCGGATGTGTGTTTTTACTGGATAGTGTTTTCAGTTTTCGACGAATTTCATTAAATTTTGGTACACAAACTATAATTTGTCAATTATAATTTTGAGAACTGGAGTAAGAGAAAGTTGTGTGAGTGTTTCACAAAAGATTTTTTTTTTATTGCAATAACTTTGTAACTATTATTGTAACATATTAGTTTTATTAACCGATGGAATGTTTTTGTTGAAGCAGTTGTTTTCATATCGAAATTTGGGGCAGTTTCTATGTTTACAGCGGCCAGTTTTCTCGTAGACTTGTTATATGGTGGAGTTGAATGTGGCAGGATGACTTGGTGAAAGGTTTCTAGAATAAAGACTTTAGTGAATACGTAGCCAGTAACCAGAGAGAGTTGCAAAACTTCTAATAGCTGGTTGATAGATCGTTTTACACCTTGCCCCCCCGGTCCGGTCAATATTTCATTCAAAGAGATTATCCTCTAGTTAAATAGAAAGTTGAATATGGTGTTCAGTTTCCAAGCATTGCAACCAAAAAACTCTCTATAAAACACTCATACCACTTTCAAACAACAACTGCGTTTATCATATTTTTGATTGGCCAGTTTTCTATGAAGTTGTCATTTTTACTAAATGTTTCTTCTGCCTTTCTGGTACTACAACCCAGTGCCGGCCTCCTCTAGATTTTTCCGCCAGTCTTCACCTATTCTTAGCTGCCGCCATCCAGTTGCGATTTCGGAGTATATTCTTCACGTCTTGGGCTATTCCGTCCTGACATCGTAACTATTGGAACTTCCAATCCTACGTTTCCTGCCCGGTGTCTCGCACAGGAGGGAATCTCGTCAGCATCCATCCTCGCTACAGGCCGGCTCATCTCAGCCTGCTCAAAAGTTTAATCCAATCTACTATTTAGAGCTCTTTTAAAAGTGCATAGTTCTGTCTACGTCGCCAGATAGTGCCTTATTAAAAGTTCAGTTGCCCAAAACATTATGTAAGTGATAGACCCTGTACAATGTACTTAAAGTGACAATTTAGAACTTTACACCTTCTCTATGGAGAGAAAATGTTTCACGCCCCTGTGTATGTATAAATACTTGGATTACCAACTTTAAAAAGATATCATCGTAGAAGCAAAAATCCAGATAACCACTGAAGGGCACGTCGCACTGCAAGTTTTGTAGTGGCCCACATATTAAGTCACTCGCTCCGTTGCTTACTATTGTAATAGGTCCCAATCACAGCAAAGAGAAAAGAGGCCCTCTCTGGTTAACAGAGACTACTCTCTGACTAAGGCAGGCTAGAGAGGGAGAACTTGTGTATATAAGCCTGTAGGAATCTATCAGATACAACTATATAACTGTACATCGCATCGTGTCATATCTTTACTCACACCATTCATTCTATCATTTTCATTATAAAGTCCAGTGCAGTTAGTGTAAACTTAGCTGCATTATATTAGTGTCAGCATATTTCGTTCATTTAATCAAATCTAATTTCTCTCGTCAACAACTCCATTATATTGGTGGATGATGTAATGGTACCGCAAACATAATGCAACCACAGCAGAGAGAAGAAAGGCCCTCTCTGGTTAACAGAGACTACTCTCTTACTTAGGCAGGCTAGAGAGGGAGAACCTGTGTATATAAGCCAGTGGGAATCTACCTAAAGGATCAATCAGATACAACCATACAACTGTACATCGCATCGTGTCATATCTTTACTCACCCCATTCATTCTAACATTTTCATTATAAAGTCCAGTGCGGTTAGTGTAAACTCAGCTACATTATATTAATGTCTTCATATTTCGTTCATTTAATCAAACCTAATTTCTCTCCTCAACAACTCCATTATACTATCCATTGGTTATGAACAATGGACCAAGTACCTATTTTAATCCCGACAAAAATATTTTCTGCTATCATTTACTATTTGCATATTTCCAATGAATGGCAAATCTTTCCGTTATAGATCAGTATCGTAGCTACAAAATTAAATTATCACTTGGTTTTCCCAATATTTACTTTCCTTTACCACTGTGTAACAGGATATATTACTATAAAGTCAATTTTTTTGAAACTAAGTAATCTGAAATTTTAAATTGTGGAAGCTCTAAGTGAATGTTCCATTTAGCTATCAGCAACACCATCTGGCACAAAGGCTTCGGTCAAAATCCAGCAGCCGGAAATATGACTTACGAAAATGAGTCCTCTGATATTCTTTAAACTTATTTATTGAGAAAGTTTTGTCGGAACTGCAACGCTTTGTTTACTTCTCAGTTGTCACTTCAGTAAATGTATGAGTCTACTATCTATATCTATAAGGCCGGGCGAAAGTTGAGGCACAGTGTGACGTGCAGTGACGCAGCTTGAAGTGAGCTGCGTGGTTAAAGTGAACTGCGTCCCGGGGTTGTGCGAAAGATGAAACGCAGTTTATCGCACACCCGTCACGCAGTACTACCTTGATAGATTCCTCCAGCATAGTTTGCTATAATTATTTTCTATAATGTATTCATATTTGCTTAATTTTTTGACTCGGAATCTGATTCTGATTTTGTTGAGGAAGAGATAGAGTATGCAACTATATTTAAAAAAAAAATTTCCAAAAAGTAAATACTTAAAAAAAAGACCCACGGAGAATTCGTTCTTCAGAAAAAACTTTCTGATGAAAAGTATAAAAATTATTATCGAGTGACCCGTGCACAGTTTACAGAGATTCATGGATTTATTAAAGAAGACATAGAATGTGAAGGACGCAATGCTTCAAAGCCCATCGGAACGGAAGAAAAACTGGCCACATGAACGAAAAGTCACGATGGTTTTGTGTTTAGACCGCAGGCTATCGCAGGCTCAAGGCGTACTAACCCTGCGCCAGCTCACGCTGCGTCCATACATTCGCTGTTGTATAGACTTCTGTTGATTACAGAAATCTGCGGTGAGTCACCCTGCGCCACCTCACTTAACTGCGCCTCAACATTCGCTCGGCCTAAAGGGCCATCTGTAAATGTTCATTAAATTAACAATAAGATGCTTAAATAATATGGAAAGTGCGTTGAATATACTAAGTTCAACGAAATAGAAAGTGCAACTTGAATTACTAAGTTGCACAAAGTCCTAAAAAAAAAACCAACTGTGTGATTTTGATTAATCAAGGCAATTAACTATTTCTTAAAAATTCCAGTTTTAATAAAATTTGCCAATAAATACTTAAAAAACTATTACAGCAAGTAGTGAGATCGATCAATATCAGATATTTGTTTTGCCTAGATAATACTGTTTGAGAATAGAGATTTGTTTAGAGTGTTGAAAACCGACGTAAACTTTTATTTCTTATTTCTGTATTTATAAAAATAGAGAGCTCTGACCCATATTTTCATCTATAAAAACGTCAGAACGAAATGAAGCCGACGGAATGGGTCACTTTATTTTTAGGTATCTCTATGAGGGAAGCTATTTTTGCAACTGTGTGATCTTGTAATAATCTGCTGCTGGAATATTGGGGAGGGAATAATTAGGTTCACTCAGTTTTATTCACAAATAATGAAATTAAATGGAATTATGTGATTAATCAAAAGCTAATCAAACAGATGGGATATTAATTCTCTCCCCACTCCACCGCCCCAGTAACAGTTTTAGAATACATATATCACAAAAAAGGCAGTTAGGATGCGTTGCAATAACCAAATTGCGATACTTAACCTTTGGTACGTTGCGAACCTGAGGAGATAGTATCGCAGAATGATCTGGTAGTGAAAGCCCTGAAACTCCTTAAGAAAGGAGGAGGGTTCACCTACTAGAAATTATCGGGGATATGCCACAATAAGCCTTTGTTGGTTGCAGTGCCGAAGTATAGCCCACCCGTAATATTACTAATTTAAATTATCTCTACGGATAAAAATATTCACATTGTATAATGGAGTTGTTCAGGAGAGAAATTAGGTTTGATTAAATGAACGAGATATGAAGACACTAATATAATGTAGCTAAGTTTACACTAACTGCACTGGACTTTATAATGAAAATGATAGAATGAATGGTGAGAGTAAAGATATGACATGATGCGATGTACAGTTGTATGGTTGTATCTGATAGATATCCTTTAGATAGATTCCCACTGGCTTATATACACAGGTTCTCCCACTCTAGCCTGCCTAAGTCACAGAGTAGTCTCTGTTAACCAGAGGGGGCCTCTCTTCTCTCTGCTATGGTTGCATTATCTTTGCGTTAATATTATACATTGTCAGCACATTTTAAGGTTTCAATAAAATGACTAAATATGTAAATAGTATTAGTAAATTTTGTAGTGAGCACGTGGCAGTCACCCATTGCTGTTTAGTTCTGGCCTTCACTAGTAATTGCAGCGCCCCACTTTTTCTCACGATACTTTTCAACAGCGTCTTTATTACCCTTGCGAGAATCCAATCCTGAATTCTCGCAGGCGAATGCGCTATAGCCACTGGACCAAACTCTTCTGGGCAATATTTGGTTTAATATTTTTGAAATCTATATACAATAAAATAAGGTGACACTAGTACCGGTCTCCATATAACTTCTTTTCATTACAAAACGTTTTGTAATGTTTACCTACATCTCTTACTTGTTTTTTACATCTCTTTTATTACTCTCCTTCCGACCATTTGGAAAAGTGTTTTCTTCACACTGTAAGATAACAAAAATAAAATGTTTTTTAGCGAATGGTCTGCATGCTTTGAGTCTTAAAAACGGAAATCATTTTTTTATTCCCGATCTTTTCCTTAATTGGATCATAATGTAAGTAGAAAATTAATAATTTAAACAAATAATGGTGATCAAAATTATTTATTAAGCAGTACTAGCGTACAACCAGAAAGCAAAAATAATATTAGTTCACAAAAAAAAATCAAAAACTACTGCAACATCACCACAATGCAATAAAGCTGCACAGTATGCAATCGAAATTAATTTTACTAAAAAGGAAAAAAAATGATTGGTTGAAGCGGGGGCAGTATAAAAAGTAGACGTGGTTAATGCGACAATTCCAGCTTTCTCATAGGTGAATATACCACCTATATTTTCACACCTTCACTTCTTCACTGTGATTGGTCAGTTATTTATTCCTAATTATTTCTAAGTAAAAAAAATCTAGTGTGAAACACTCTCTAAATGATAATTGACAAATGTTATAGTTTGTGTACCAAATATAACGAAATTCATCGAAAACTGAAAAAACTGTTCATTAAAAGCACACTTCCGGTTTACTAATTTTCTTAAAACTTGGAATTTTGGCCATCTGTTTATTTCTAATTAATTTTGTTTGGATGTTAGAATTGTATAATCAACTATGATAGCACTTTAGACGAAGCTATAACCCCAACCCTCTCCTAAAAGTGTCCTCAAATGAATTTTCTCAGAGATATGTTACGAATAAAAGATGTAGATCTTTGCATATTTAGTTTATATAGAAAGTTTCAAGAAAATCATCGAAGCTATTTTTGAGAAAATCGCGAAAAAGTGCAAAAAATCATTTAGTAAAGTGGTAAAATAAACGCACACATGACACACGGTACAAACGCACATGTGTGCGTGCGCGCATGTATGTATGTGAACAGCATAGCTCAAAAACGAAAAACCGTAGAAAGTTGAAATTTGATATTACGTCTAGGTATCACCACGGGATCTGACGGTGCGTTATCTATCAAAATTCCTCAACCGGAAGTACCACTTTACTAGTTTTTTTTTTATGTTTTTGTGATTTTCTCAAATTTTCTTTAAACTTGGTATATCAACTACACATACAAAAAGCTACAACTTTTATTTGAAACATTTCTCCGGGAAAATTCATTTAAGGGCACTTCTAGGGGAAGGGTAGAGTTAGGTTTTCATCTTAACTGTTATTTCACTTTATTAGACAATTCTATCATCTAAATAATGTTAATCGGAATTGAATGTGTTTTTTGAAATTCCATGTTTGAAAAAATCGGATAACCGTAAGTGCGTTTATTTTACCACTTTACTAAATGATATTTTTCACTTTTGCGCGATGTTCTCAAAAATGGTTCCGACGATTTTCTTGCAACTTTATATATATAAACTAAACATACAAAGTTCTACAACTTTTATTTTCTCTGGGAAAATTCATTTACGGGTACCTTTAGTGGAGGGGGTGGGTTTATGTTTTTCTCTAAAGTGCTATCACATAGTTGATTATACAATTCTATTATCCAAACAAAATTAATTAGAAATAAATAGATGGCCAAAATTTCGAGTTTCAAGAAAATTAGTAAACCGGAAGTGCGCTTTTATTGAACAGTTTTTTTCAGTTTTCGTCGAATTTCATTAAATTTGGTACACTAACTATAAAATTTGTTAATTATAATTTTGAGAACTGGAGTAAGTGAAAGTTGTGTGAGTGTTTCACACCAGATTTTTAATTTGTTTTGGAGGTGGGATTAATTTGTAGTAGTTCTGGGAAATCTGTGATTTATATGATATTGATTTTAAACTCCGTTATAAGTTCTGCTAGGGGTTGAAAGAGAGCGTTACGGGTGACCTAAAAGCTAACAATTAAATCCCTATCGATTTATATATAAGTGTCACGGCTAAAGTAATCTTTAGTAAAAATACCAAGTTTGACAAAAATTTGAAAATTCTAGCAATAAGAGGGAGTTGTGTGTATGTTTCTCACCAGGTTTGCCAACGTTAATTTATTAGTTTTATTCTAATGTTGGACACCCTGTAGAACGTGATCAAATTTACCAGATTAGATTATAAACTGGAAAGTGGAAAAAAGTCTGATTGTGCTGTGAAATGAGGTTAATTAAATGGGTATTTTGCCCGGTCGATGAAGGTCCAACGTTAGATGTGCCTGAATAGACGTTGAGCTCAGCTGGGATTTTCAGACCCATCCTAAAGGGTCTTTCTAATTAATTACAGCTGATTGAACTTTAGTATAATTACAGTGTTCGATCAGCTGGAACAGGCCAGCTGAATATTGAATTGTATTAAGTTTAATACTCCAACTTGTACTATATCTGTTCGATGAACTGTAATATCAGAAAATTTAAAAAACTTCATTTTGCGTTGGAGGGACAAAATTCGTATAATCTCGTTTTTGAAAATGACAATAGAAAAACTTGGAGTTAAAAATACGTTACATTACGAAATACATATACAAAAATTATGAGTGTCTGGTTATGGAATAGCTATTATATTTATAGACAGAAATGTTTGGCGCGACAACCTCCACTGTCGTCATAGCAGCGCCAAAATATTTATCAAATACATTCACTTTTTGGGAGCAGTGATCGAACTTTATTTTAGAAAAATGCAATTAACTCAGCTGTTCTAATTGATAATTTTTTTTTAAACGTTTAGTTCCTTTAATCAGATAGTAGTTTCTTACTTAGATTCTGACCAGGCTTTACGGAAGTGGGAAGTCCGGAAGTCTCAGCATTTTCAGAATCATCTAATATCAAAATTGTCCGGAAAAATGTTTCAAATAAAAAAAAAAAGAATCTGGTGTGAAACACTCACACAACTTTCTCTTACTCCAGTTTTCAAAATTCTAATTAACAAATTTTATAGTTTATGTACCAAATTTGATAAAAATTCGTTGGAGTTCGTCGAAAACGAAAAAAAAACTGTTCAGTAATAGCGCACTTCCGGTTTACTAATTTTCTTAAAACTCGGAATTTTCGGGCATCTATTTATTTCTAATTAATTTTATTTGGATGATAGAATTGTATAATCAACTATGATAGCACTTTAGAGAAAACATAACCCCATCCTTCCCCCAAAAGTGCCCTTAAATGAATTTTTCCAGAGAAATGTTTTAAATAAAAGTTGTAGATCTTTGAATGTGTAGTTGATCGAAAATCAAGAACCATTGACCAAGTTTGAAGAAAATCGTCGGAGCCATTTTTGATAAAATTGCAAGAAAGTAAACAAATACCAAAAGACTGAAAAATACATTTTAGTATAAACGCACTTCCGGTCATCCAATTTTTTTCAAACTCGGAATTTCAACAACATATTTAATTCCAATTAATATTCTTTAGATGATAGAATTGTATAGTAAACTGAAATAGTACTTTAGAGGACAACCCACCACTCCCCTTCCCTAAAAGTGCCCTAAATGAATTTTTCTGGAGAAATGTTTCAAATAAAAATTGTAGATCTTGGAAAGTTTAGTTGATATATCAAGTTTAAAGAAAATCGTTGGAGCCGTTTTCGAGAAAATTGCTAAAAAGTGAAAAAAAAAACTTTTAGTAAAGTGGTACTTCCGGTCGAGGAATTTTGACTGTTGACCCACTGTCGGATCCCATGTGACATTCAAACGGAATGTCAAGTTAGAACTTTCTGTGATTTCGTTTTTGAGCTATGCTGGACTCAGGGGACTTCAAAACGGATATTTCCGGTGAAAACTCGATATTGAAAATTTGCCACGATTACAATACCTTCTGAACTCTTCCTGAGTAAGAGAAAGTAAAAAAAAAAAAAACTACATAATTTATGGTCGAATTTACAAAGTATGAAGAAAATCGTTGGAGAACCATTCAATAATGTTGTACTTCTGGTTGATGGATATTTTTCCAAATTTTCGTGTCGGATCGGAGACTTTCGTTTTTCTTATATACACACACACACACACTGCAATACATATTTACGGAACATTCGCTAAAAACTTTTTAGTTTCTGCTGCAGTTGTGTGAAGGAAATTTTTTAATCATGCCAAATTTTTGAAATTAACTTTTCATGCGAAAATACAAGTTTCAAGGTCCTTTAAATAAAAAATAAATAAATAATGTATTTAGCGAACAGTATTTACTCCGTGTGTGTGTGTGTGTGTGTGTGTGTGTGTGTCCTGTGCTGGTGTGTGTGTGCTGCTGTGTGTGTGTGTGTGTGTGGGTGAGAGAAGAGAGAGTTGTTTACGGGAATTGGGTAGGTGTTTATGGGATATATTGAAATGTGGTTGGGTCGCCAATGCTGGATAACATCTGTGATTTATGCACGGTTTCGGTTCTCTTCCATCGTCCAGGGTATGGTTTACAATCAATTCGTGTATAGAAATAACTTCAACTATATGTATATCCCCAGTGTGGTTTGTGAGATAAACATCTAGTTGAAGTCATCTCCTCTATACGAATTAATTGTAAACCTACTCTGACGATGGTCAGAACCAAAGCAATAATGTATGCAACGACGGATAAAAATCATAGAAAATACATATATTTTTAATTATCTATTTGAAAAAAGTGTAGGTAAAATAAAATACTAAATAAAAAATTTAAAAAAATTAAGTAGAGAAGTTAACAGGTGTTTTAGTGGGGCAGTAAGAACTAAATTTGGCAGTTGGGCAAACAGAACTGACACAAGTGGGCGTGGCTGATTTAAAGCGACCGCCAGTTATCTTGTAAAGGATTTTCTAGCCAACTAGGTCAGTTTATTCTACAAACATCGAACAGACAGGTTCACAAACATTAGTACATGTTTATGTATAGCTTTCTTTGTTAAGATACTGGGACTTATATCTGAACGAATTCTGTTCTAGCCAGGATTACTCAAACTCAGGGGGGACTTTTGGAATTTAATGTGTGTCATACCCCGCCAAATTCGATCTCCACTGAATGTCTCTTACGGCTTCAGAGAGAATCATCGCTCTTTCTCTCTGTATGGATAAAATACTCATGATTCAAAAATGAAATATTTCAAGACGCTTAAACGTGATATTCCCAACTCCAGCATATTCTATCAGAACCAGCTAAAGACTTCAAAACCAGGGTCAGCGCTCCGTTCTACATTTCCACCCTACCTAGAGATCTTCACACCCCACCCCACCCCATATGTATATGAGAAGTTCTAAAGTCATTACAAGAAATCCCTCTCCCCCCCCCAAACTGATCGCCTCGTATTGATACCGTAATATGTATTTCTGTTCGTAGTCACAATTAGCCTCCCTCCACCTCCCATCCTTAGTTGTTTATTTTTATTTGTCTTGATTTCTACTGCCAATACACTGCAAAAATTTTTAATGCTATTGGATTAATAAAAATAAAAATAAAATAAAAATGCAAATTTTTGGTGCGCTTGTTACTCTGCCAATCCAACTTTTCTACTATATGTAGCTACAACTACAACACGTCATACAGTCTATTACATTATTTATGAAAATTGTATTTTAGTTAACTAAATTATTTAAAGGAAATTAGGTTAAAAGGAAAATTAGGTTAAAAGTTTAATGGCAAACCAGAAGATGGCAACAACCCAGTGTACGTATACTTAGTTGGAAACAAATCTTGCATTCTCCAACTTAAATTTGGTCTTCAAAACTTTTGGTAGACGCTATGTTTGGACAGTGTGGTGGGTGCACAGACTGAGCTGAACTTATACACAAATATTTCGCTAAAACTTTTGTATTTATATTCTGTAATTTAAATTCTCATTGAATTGTATAGATTCGATCAAGTTATAGACTCGTTCCTATTAATTTAATAAATCCCGGTTAGCCAATTTATAAACGAAACCAAACCATGGTCAGCCAATGTCAGTTTCGAATTTTTGTGCTAAAATGTGATTTTCCTTTCTCTAAGATGTGGTGTAGAAGCTAATAACCTCAATACTTTCTCTGGCAACTCAATTCACAAATTTTCCTCCAAAATTTATATAAATGGCATTTGAATGGAAGTTGAATGGCGTTTCTTATTCGCTACAACTCTCCATAAATTTTCTTAGAAAAGTGTAGGACAAAAATAAAAGTCTTATATTACGTACTTACATTGCGATGTTTAAAGGGAATCGTTCCTCCCTCCTCCCCAAACTGAAATAAAACTCAGTAGTCACATAGTCTCGGTTGCTGGTTTTAATAGAAATCTTTTTTTTATTATTATTTATAATATTTACAATCTTCAATTATTTTACAATAATTAAATGTGGCATGAAGGCTTGAAGGAGATTTCCCATGCCACTCTTCCGGGTCTTGTTATACCTTTTCTTCCTGTGACTGGAGGTCCCTTGGCTACTGGTGTTGTGTTTCTAGTTTGCTGTAAAATCTTTTGTAAAGTTGTTGTGTTATAAATATAATAATGATATGTTTGGGGGGGGGGGGAGTGAAATCCAGTGGATACGGTTGGCCAATCCTGGGGACGCACATCCACTGAAAACCTCCCCGCCTCCTAGCTTAACCTTCCACGGAACCGTTTACCACATTACTTCGTGGAAGGCCTTCGCTATTAGCCCTTTCGGGCTTCCACATCCTTAGGCCAGAACTTTTCTTTCTCCCTCTCAAGTGGCACAGGACGCTTGCTGGTGAGGGTGTGTGCTCTCCACGTACTTTTTCTTCCTCAGGACGAATAATAATGATAATAATATAATAATGATAATGATAATAATAATAATAATAATAATAATAATGATAATAATAATAATAATATTAATAATAATAATAATAATGATAATAATACTACTACTACTACTACTAATAATAATAATAATGATAATACTAATAATAATATTAATAATAATAATAATAATAATGATAATAATACTAATAATAATGATAATAATAATAATAATAATAATGATAATACTAATAACAATAATAACAGTCTTTATTAAAATATTTTAACAATACTTCGGCATATAATAAATCCTGATTAGGCATACTCATGGTCGTTTCACCGCCTGAGGAAGTTGTTGTACATAAATTAGATTGTATAATGGAGTTGATGAGGAGAGAAATTAGGTTTGATTAATTAGACGAGATATGAAGACACTGTTATAAGTTTACACTAACTGCACTGAATTTGTAATGATTTTATAGAATAAAAGGTGAGAGTAGAGCGATGTATGGTTGAATCTGATAGATAGATAGATATCTCACTGGCTTATATACATGTTCTCCCACTCTAACCTTCTTAAGTCAGAGAGTACCAGAGAGGGTCTGTCTTCTCTCTCTTAATTCTCTCTCTTGCCATTCATTACAATTGCAATATAAAAAGTATCAGTGCATACATCCAAAATAGTAAAAAATACAGTAACAAACAAAATTCTGGATACAGTATGAACATACATCTGGTGACTATAGACCCATACAATTAAAACAATATAAAATTAAATAAATAAAAATACAATGAAATAAAAACACAGATATACGTGACAAGAATAGAGTACGATTTGAATTTGCATATTAGTAATTAAATTCAATCACCTGTATCTGTATCTGTAAGACCAGGCCTGTTTGCAATAGGATAACCAGGCTCAACCATTTCCTTTCATTAGATAATATATCCATAAATCCATCAACATCCAACTGGTCGATTTCGAGTTTTCACCGGAAATGTCCGTTTTGAGATCCCCTGAGTCCAAAAAAGTGGTTTTTAGCAAATGGTCTGTGTGTGTGTGTATGATGTATGTATGTATGTATGTATGTATGTATGTATTTATGTATGTATGTTTGTATGAATGTATGTGAACAGCGTAGCTCATACATGAAAAACCGTAGAAAGTTCAAACTTGATATTCCGTTTAGGTATCACCATGGTATCCGACAGTAGGCCAGGGTCAAAACTTCTCGACCAGAAGTACCACTCTATTGAATGGTTTTTTCAATTTTTTCCAATTTGCTCGAAAATGGCTCCAATAATTTTCTTTAAACTTGATATATCAACTATACTTACAAGGATCTACAATTATTATTTGAAACATTTCTCCGGGAAAATGCATTTAAGGGCACTTTTAGGGGAGGGTGGGTGGAGGGTTGTCATCTAAAGTGCTATTTTAGTTTACTATACAATTCTATCATCTAAATAATATTAATTAAAATTAAATATGTTGTTGAAATTCCGAGTTTGGAAAAAAAACGGATGACCATAAGTGCGTTTTTACTAAAATGTATTTTTCAGTCTTTTGGTATTTTTTTTTTACTTTCTTGCAATTTTCTCAAAAAATGGCTGCGACGATTTTCTTCAAACTTTGTATATCAAATACAAATACAACGATCTACAACTTTTATTTGAAACATTTCTCTGGAAAAATTTATTTAAGCGGCACTTTTGGGGAAGAGGGTGGGGTTAGGTTTTCCTCTAAAGTGTCATCATAGTTGATTATACAATAATTCTACCATCCAAATAAAATTAATTAGAAATAAATAGAAGACCAAAATTCCGAGTTTTAAGAAAATTAGTAAACCGGAAGTGCGCTATTACTGAACTTTGTTTTTTCAGTTTTCGCCGAATTTCATTAAATTTGATACACAAACTATAAAATTTGTCAATTA
>JAAEAF010005941.1:20012-48888 GCA_011037195.1 Triatoma infestans
TGGTGTAATAGTTGTAGGAGGAGATGTTGGTTGTGGATGTTGATAGATAAATAACACCTCAATATCGGTATAAGATAAATAATTGATATATATGTATATGACTGACTGCCAAGGACTGTATACTTTGCACCACAAGAACTGAACAGACTGACTGACGTGGCTAAACGATGTGTACAATTCAAGTGTGAGACTGTGAACAGAATATCCCTTTTTGACTCTGTCTCTCGTATATATATCCAACTGGCCTCTCCTCTCCTCTCTCTCGAGAGGGGCTCTTTCTCTCTGATGCGTGGTGGGGGTTCACTCGCTAGTGTGGATGAGTGGAGGGCGTTCACTACCCCTGCATTGGTCCTTGTTTGAAGGAAAATCGTCGAGTCATATGAGTGTTTCATATGAGATATTACGAACCAGTTTAACAATTAGTGGAAACAATTGCAACATTATTGAACAACAACTGCAACTCCCTCTAACATCAATAAACTGTAGAATACGCAAACAAATTAAAACTCACCTTTTTTTGTACGATTATTATGAAATTTTGAATGATCGGTGGGGGGGGGGGGCAAGAAGTTTGCCCAGCATTACAATCAAGTATGAAGTTTGTGCTTTAGGTTAGGTTCTGCACATTCTATTGCTTGTATGTATGTACTCGTATCTAGTATCACTAGTATCTAGTACATCCAGTCAATGCAGTAACATTGAATTGTTACAGCCATTGAATCGTCTTTTTTACCGTTGTTCAGTCACTCGTCCCACAGAGCACCTTCTTAAATCAATTTGTCTGATCGATTATACAAATACCTTTGTTCTTGAAGGAAGTTCAATCTACTGTATAAGTTTAATTTTTCTGTTTTATTTGTCATTGCGGGTAGTGTGTTTATCGAAATATTTGGCTGAAACATATTCAATTTGATTCTAGAACCGTATGCTCGGTATTTTTTAACGCTGTTTTATGCGTGGAGTGCGGTACAGTTTTCCATGAATTTCGAATTTTGAATTTTTAACGAAAATAGATAAATTTCTCGAGAGTATCTGAGCACGAAAAAAAAACTAGTCTTCTGCTAATTTTTTGTGTTAGTGTGTGGTGTGAACAGTGCCGTTTCTGTCATATGCACAAGGTGCGTACCGCACAAGGGCGGCCGAAATCCATTCATTTATAGTTTATGTGTAAGAATGTTTTTATTCTATGTAATACTTTTGTATTGTATTACTGAAAACTTAAATTATATTTCTTAAGTTTTTGTAATTTTATCATACATATTTTGTATTTGAAGCCTTCAGTTATATAGCAATGTTATATAACAAATACAATGTTATATAACATATACAATGTTATATAACAATATATTATCATACTTATAAAGCATAATTATATTCTATTGCCGACCATAAAATTTTAAAAGTTTTTTAAGATATTTAAAATTTGTGCGGCACTGCGCGCCCGCCCTCTACCTTATTCACAAGTATTTTTTAAATGTACTCTCTCAAAATTGAGGTTAGAATATTGCCAAGTAATTATGCAGCTCTATGCATGGATACAATTACGATAGTATTTTCGTTTAGGTTTCTTGGCTAAATTATTATTAAAAATCTGGTGTGAAACATTCACACAACTCTCTTACTCCTGTTCTCAAAATTATAATTGATAAATGTTATAGTTTGTGAACCAAATATAACGAAATTCGTCGAAAACTGAAAAAAAAACTGTTCAGTAAAAGCGCACTTCTGGCTTACTAATTTTCTTAAAACTTGGAATTTTGGCCATCTATTTATTTCTAATTAATTTTGTTTGGATGATAGAATTGTATAACTATGATACCACTTTAGAGAAAGCTGTAACCCAAACCCTCCCCTAAAAGTGCACTTAAATGAATTTTTGCCCAAAGAAATGTTTTCAATAAAAGTTGTAGATCTTTGCATGTTTAGTTTATATATACAAAGTTTCAAGAAAATTATCGAAGCCATTTTTGAGAAAATCGCAAAAAAGTGAAAAAAAAAAATCATTTAGTAAAGTGTTAAAACAAACGCACTTCCAGTTATTCGATTTTTTTCCAAACTCGGAATTTCAACAACATATTCAATTCTAATCAACATTATTTAGATGACAGTATTGTCTAATAAACTGAAATAGTAGTTAGGATGAAAACCTAACCCAACCCCTCCCCCAGAAGTGCCCTTAAATTAATTTTCCCGGAGAAATGTTTCAAACAAAAGTTGTAGCTCTTTGTATGTGTAGTTGATATACCAAGTTTAAAGAAAATCGTCGGTGCTATTTTTGAGAAAATCGCAAAAACTTAAAAAAAATAGCTTGTAAAGTGGTACCTCCGGTCGAGGAATTTTGACAGATAACGCACCGTCAGATCCCATGGTGGATACCTAAACGTACACACTCACACACAGACCATTTGCTAAAAACCACTTTTTTGGACTTAGGGGATCTCAAAACGGTAATTTCCGGTGAAAACTCGATATCAGTAAATTTGACACGATTACAATACTTCCTCGTGCCAAGTTAAGTTATAAGTTTTCAATTTTCATTCTTATTAATTAATTTTCTTATTTTACATAACTTCATCACAGTGAAATCGAAATGACGGTTAGAAAAAACAAAAAGATTAACTGTACATTCAAATAAAAATAAAAAAAGCGACAAAAAAGGCAAAACACAAATGTGAAACTAAAAGGGTGTCTCAATAAATTCTTTAGCGGAATATAAATTTAAAACCCTTTAAGTGATACTTACTACAAGGTCCAGCAAAGTTGACACAATAAAACCGTTAGGATATAATTTAAACGAAATATGTTAGTCATTGAACGAAATAAATTCTATCATTAAATAATACTAATTAGAATATATAATTTAATATATATACTAATTAATACTATTAATATATCAATTAGTATTATTTAACTAGAAATCTAATTAGTATTCCGAGTTTGAAGAAATTCAGTTGACCGGAAGTGCGTTTTTCACAACAAAAGACCGATGGATTTCTATTCAATCTTTTGTTTGAATTGTTTTTCTGAGAAAGTTCATTTAAAGAAGTTTTAAGTGGGTGGGTGGGGGGAGTGTTTGGTTTCCTCAAAAGGTTCATTTTATTATGTTTAGTTTCTCCAATTAATTTTATGTTTACTTAAATTAAGTTTAAGTCTATCCAATTTAATTTTTACTTTCTCTTACTCCTAGTAAGAGGAAGTATTGTAATCGTGCCAAATTTTCGATATCGAGTTTTCACCGGAAATATCCGTTTTGAGGTCCCCTGAGTCCAAAAAAGTGGTTTTTAGCAAATGGTCTGTGTGTGTGTGTGTGTGTGTCCGTGTGTCCGTGTGTGTGTGTGTGTGTATGTATGTATGTGAACAGCATAGCTCAAAAACGAAAAATCGTAGAAAGTTGAAATTTGATATTCCGTTTAGAGGTCACCATGGGATCTGACTGTACGTTATCTGTAAAAATTCCTCAACCGGAAGTACCACTTTACTAGTTGGATTTTTTTACTTTTTTGCGATTTTCTCAAAAATGGCTCCGACGATTTTCTTTAAACTTTAAACATCAACCACACATACAAAGAGCTACAACTTTTATTAGAAACATTTTTCCGGGAAAATGCATTCAAAGGCACTTTTGGGGGAGGGGAGGGGTTAGGTTTCCATCTAAAGTGCTATTTCAGTTTAATAGACAATTCTGCCATCTAAATAATGTTAATTAGAATTAAATATGTTGTTGAAATTCCGAGTTTGAAAAAAATCGGATAACCGGAAGTGCGTTTACTTTACCACTTTACTAAATGATTTATTCACTTTTTTCTCAAAAATGGCTCTGACGATTTTTTTGAAACTTGTATATAAACTAAACATGCAAAGATCTACAACTTTTATCTAAAACATTTCTCTGGGAAATTTCTTTTAAGAGCACTTTTAGGGGAGGGGTGGGGTTAGATTTTCATCAAAGTGCTATCCTAGTTCATTATACAATTCTATCATCCAAACATAATTAGAAATAAATAGATGGCTGAAATTCCGAGTTTCAAGAAAATTAGTAAACCGGAAGTGCGCTTTTACTGAACAGTTTTTTCAGTTTTCGACGAATTTCATTAAATTTGGTACACAAACTATAAAATTTGTCAATTATATTTTGAGAACTGGAGTAAGAGAAAGTTGTGTGAGTGTTTCACACCAGATTTTTTTTTTTTTATAATTTAATTCAGTTTCTTTTTCTAACCAATAATTAGATATATACCATGTCTCTATATTTTCGAACTCTAGTATTTAACCCTTCTACTTCTATAATTTATTTGTTTAATTGCACCAATGATCATTTCGATTTCTTTTCATGATTCTTTGTAGCGAGAAACGAAACTAGATTTTGATTTCAATACTTTGTGGACATACGCACATACATAAAATTGAGGACAGTATCTAAGCAACAAACTCCAGGTTCAATGTAAAGTTCTGTAACGAAAAATTGTGAATTGCTTTGATCAATTTTGTGAATGATTAAAATAAATTTATGTTTTCCCCACTAGTATACTTGGCCAAAATACAAAATGCGGGACTTGCATGGTCGTTGCGCATTTTCGCCTAATTTCTTTTGCCTTCTTGATGAACAATGGTATTGAAAATTCTGAGTTTTTCTTTATAGCTCATATTAATTCTTTTCACATATCCTCCCTCCACACCCACACATACACATATATATATATATATATATATATAGACCATTTTTCTAAAAACCATTTTTTTTTTTGGACTCAGGGGGCCGCAGAACGTGTATTTCCGGTGTAAACTCAGTATCGAAAATCCGGCACGATCGCCATACTCCCTCCTCTAACAATATTTAGAGAAAGTAATGTATAGCGGCCTCTACATGGTCAATAATATTGACAATACCCTAGC
This sequence comes from Triatoma infestans, assembly GCA_011037195.1. Lineage (NCBI taxonomy): Eukaryota > Metazoa > Arthropoda > Insecta > Hemiptera > Reduviidae > Triatoma > Triatoma infestans. Next base: position 24,906 of record JAAEAF010005941.1, read on the forward strand.
GTATTGACAATAATATTGACCATGTAAGGTGAAAAAATTGTATTGTCGGTCGGTATTGACAAGAGTATTAATGAAGTCCGGATTTTCTGATTTTCGTGTATCAATACTGAGAATTGGAGGGGACATTGACAATAATATTGACCGTGTAGGGGCGGCGCCAATATTTCCATCAATATTCAGTTCAATAGTTTTATACAACCTTAAAACTAACCTCAACAACAGTGATACAGCAATACCTTACAAAGGTACTTTGGAGAAAGATTTGTGTATTAAAATAAAACTTCAATCATATATTTTTTAAAGGTGATCATCATTTTTTCAAACTCTTGTGGGACATATTTCTTGAGGTTTCACAGGTTTCTATTACAGCTTTGCTGATAGTTGTTGGGGACATTATGACTGAAAACGTCGTCTTCAAAATTTCTTGCTGTGGCCAAGTACCTCAGGGTTAAGGCTAATCTTTCCCTAACACTTATACTTTCTCTCATATTTCTGTCCTGTCTTTTCAAAAATGGTTCAACCATCTGTAACAGTTTGTTAAAGGTAGGTTCATCCATTCGAAAGTAGTTCTTGAAATCTTCAACATCGCAGAGGCTGATTTCCTTCAAAAGACTAAATGAGAATATTCATCTCTCTTCTTCAACCATTCTTTCATCCAGTGTTTACGTTTCACTTGACGAGTAGTGCCCAAGGTCAAAATAATAGCTACGCAAGCTTTTGTACGATTATTCATTTTTTGAAAGGGAAAAAACCGAGTAAAACCACGTAGATTCACTTTTTTAGTGGCAGAAGTAGTAAGTACTGAGCAAAGTTATTGACAATAATATTGATCGTGTAAGGTAATGAAGTATTGAGACCGGTTAGCACGAATATTGATGGTTATATTGTCAGTACTAATATTGACAATGTTATTGACCGTGTAGGGGCCGCTTAATGTGGATATTTTAATTATATGCCAAACATATGATATATATAGAAAATTCTTTGTTATATTCTTTACACACATTGATATAATCTGTATTTAAAAATATATCAGCAAACTAAGATTGAGATACCCCCGCTGATCAATTAAAATACTAAAAATAACAATAAATTTTAAATTAATTAATTGCTTTATTGTTATAATAATCACTGGCATTTATTAAAAAATAAAACTACATCAAATCTGAACAAGTTGGGAATTACCTTCACCATGGGTTATAAATAAAGCAATGGTACTGTAAATTCCTTGACATTTTAATTATACATCTTGTCACTGGATATAAATAGCGCTGTCAATCATATGTTTTAATTTTTTAAATAATAAAACAGCTGGAAACACTTGCTCAATCAAGTTACCTCGCTTTAATTTAATTATTGTTAAGGCTATTAGTACAAATTTAAATTATTTCTGCAGATATTTCTACATATTTCATTGATTTTTTTATTTAATAAACAAACATTGTTTCTCTAAACTACACGTGTATTGTCTAGTTCGTAGGAAGTAAGTCTATCGAGAATTAAGTGCCGGATAGAGAAGTTTTATAGAACTTAAATTTCCCTATAACTTTGATCTTGTAAAATTTTATTTTCTCTTATGGGATTCTACGGCATCTATGAACTAGGCTTAACTTTACTGCCTTTACAGTGTTGCTGAGTGCTAACAGAGAGCGCTACACTAGGTTGTTAGCTACAAAAAACAACATGCCATGTTAATTAATACTGTTTTTGATCAGTTGATCAACTTATCTTAATTAATAAAAAATGAAGATAATAATAATAATAATGCAATAAATGAAGATTATAGATGGCGATATCGATAGTTGGTAACTTTAATGAGTTTTATATTACACTTTATTAAAAAATTAATTAAATATTTCATATAATCAGATAATTGTTTTTTTTTTTCGCTTGTTGTCAGAAGAGTAAATATTGCGATGAGTGTTCTTGGAAATACTTATTTTGCGATGAGTGTTCTTGGAAATACTTATTTTGAACTCCACTGAATGCGTAATAATGATCTATTTAAATTGATCTCACTCAGTCACTCTGTGTGTGTTTGTGAATAGCATAAAACGAAAACTCGCTGGACCACAAACTTGATTCTATTTGGATATCACGAAGTGATCTCACAGGAAGTTATCATTCACAATCTCCTCAAACTGACTTTATGAATGAATTTGCAGGGTTTATTTTATTTTAGTTTTTGTGTGCAGATAGGGAGGGGGGACATTAGACATTGGCCATTAAAGTGCCATCCCAGTGAATTATGTGGTTCTACCATTTACGTTAGACACCGTCAAAGCTCCGATGGAAGGTATAAACTATATACATCTGTAATCCATTGTCTTGTTAACAGAATATTTCAAAAACGGAAAATTGCAAGAAGCTGAAACTTGGTGTTCGGTTTAGGCATTACCACCGCATCAGACATGAAGATTTCTGGCAAAACCCATCAACCGGAAGTGCGATTCTTTATTAATTTTTTTGTTTTTTGTTTTTCGAGATTTTCTCGATAGTGGCCCCAATTTTTCTTTCTTTAAAATTCGTATACTATCTATCTGCGTAGCTTTGGCTTTCCCCTAAAGTTCCAGTTCATTGCAATATATGGTTCTTACCACTTATACAATATTAATACACATTAGGAGCATTGATATAATTCTACATTTGAAGCAAATCGGTTGGTTGAAACCGAAAGTGCGATTTTGCAAAATAGTTTTTTGAGTTTTTGGAATATTCCCAAAAACGTAATAACTATTTTCTTTAAACTATAATTCTTGCTGCATAAATAGAAACTATCATCTTTATTTGAAATATTTTTCGGAAATAGTTGATTTTCAAGGGTATTGGGCGTCTTTCTGTTACTTTAAATTCAAAATTAGCACAAGCTTTATTGGTTTTGACATAGGGCGCTCCAAATAAGTCCCGCTCAGGTATACAAATAAAATCCCCATTCTCCAGCCCAACTAAACATTGTAGCATTGCAATTTTAAAGAAACTTTTTGATAAATTTGTATTAATTAGAACATAAGAAAGTCAAGTCGTTTGAGTGTTTCACACCATATTGTTTCCAATCCTCTAAAAAAAAACCCTTTTCTAAACTAAAAGAGCACACACCCACAACTTTATTATCAGATATAATTTATAAAATAAAGTGTTTACAATGCCCAGCTACATACATAGGACAAACATCTCAATATTTAAAAAAAATAGACTGTACCAACATAAATACGATTGTAAAGCTAAAAAAAAAACCGACTGACATGACTACAGCACTAACGAAACATTGCATACAATACAGACATGAATTTAACATGGAAAAACACTAAAATTCTCTCCATCAACAATAATAATAATAATAAAAGAAATATATTGGAAATGATTCATATTAAAAAAGATAAATTATCTATCAATTTTAGAACAGATACCAACAACCTATGCTTCATCCATAACGGTTTTCTGGAATTTCCATAACAACATACACGCTAAGACACGGTTATCCCATCCGCTCTCCTAGCCCATTATAAACCTTGGCCCATCCAATGTCCGTAACATTTGGTGATGGTATGTCACAGGTTAAACTAGAGTAATTACTACTGTAACTCTAACTGAAAATTTTTGTAAGTACATTTCTTAAGTTATTTCCATACTTTACTCTTATATATGCCACATATTGTCAAAGTTTCAATAGTTGTGATTTAGTTTAATATTGATCTGTTCTACAACAATAGTTTTAAAATAAATTTAAATGTGCTATATATATCATACTTTTTATTTAGTTTATTTTAAAAAATTTTTATTTTGAAAATATTTATTTCAAGTTCATATTTTATGTTGTTTCTATTTTTTATTGATTTGTACTGACCCTGAAGAAGGCAATAAATTTGCCGAAACGTCGGTAGAAATTTAAAAAGAGTTGCTGTATATGACCGAACCTCAACATCCAATTTACAACATTGTTTTTAGTTTTAAGTAATAAAATTTGTATTTCTTGAGGCACTTCCAAAAATTTGATGCTATCGCAATAATTCCTCCTCAAACAGCAGTAAATGGAAATAAAACATTTTTGAAGTGAAACAGTTAAGCGACTTATACTGCAAAACATATAGAAGGAAATAAACTGGCGAGTGTTACAAGGAAACAGGTACCTTGCTTGCAGCTAAATACCCCAGGCATTTTTCTTTGGAGTTTCTCAAATTAGCAACTCCAAAGTGAATAGTCTATATAGCACATCTCAAGCTAAGAACGGGAAATCAACCCAAAACGATGTACAAAATAACTCAGCCTATCGCTGCCCACTTACGTCACAACAGTTACTTTATTTTTCTGCTTTCACAACCGTCCCTGTGCGAACGCTTCAAAAAGGCGGGCCAAACCACGATTCCCAACCTTACAGCCCAAGTAAACATCATTAATGAACCAGTTTTGAAAGTATCATTAATAATAATTTGATAAACCATGCAAGTACATTCATACTTTCACTAATTTTCAACTTTCTTAACATACGATTATTCTATATTTTATAATTAATTAGCACAGCCTGTTTGATATTAATTTTAATATAATAAACACACAAGAGGTTAAGAACCAGGTCATGACTGCAGCTGTTAGTTTGGTTTAAATTAAACTCCATTTGTAGATCAAGTGCGGAATCAGATTAGCGGTCAGTGGGCTCAACCGCCTCTTAGGATTTCTTTGCGGCTAGCGATCTTCCACGAAAAGATTATCTCCGCCCTTTGTTCTGGAGACACTCAGCCTCCTGCACATTCGTAATTTACAGTCTGCATAAACAGAAAAAAAATTGAACTTCAGAAATGAATAATCTATAACAGTGAGTTCCGCCACTTTTCGCTCATTTAATGGAAAGTTCTCTGGAGCTCGAGCGAATAAAATTGATCACACCAAGCAGAGGTTCATACAGCTTCTTCAATAAATAAATAAATAAATAAATAAAATCTCATGAAAAAGGTTCACACAACTTCTTACTGCCATTTGTAGTTGACCCATATCTTCTTTAAACCTTGGAACTTTTGCTAAATCGTTTATATTTTGCAAATGTTTATCTAAATCAGAGTTATTTTCCGTGGTAGCCTGCATTTTTTTTGTGGTTTCGGACGGGTATTTGTGTACATAGACATGCACAGAGCAAATTTAATTGATACACTCAAGTATATCAACGCACTAGATACACTAGTTTACCTCTTTACCAAAAACATTTACATGGTGCTTTTTGCAAAATATAACTGGATATCTAAATTGAATAGCTTCTTAACACCTATAGGTTCGGCAGAAATTTTACTATCCTTGGACCAACGGGTCATTACACGGGAGCTCAAGAATCTAATATTACGATTTAAAAATATGTGTTTAAGTGAAGATATCCATTATGTTGTAGATTCTTGCAGATTTAATGCACAGTACAGAAATTTAAGCGCCTTAGGCCTAACAGAGAATTATTTAGATTGGAGTTATTCAATTAATTTATTAAGGATTATACTTCAGTTAAGATTAGCAAACCTTAGAATTGCAACTCTGTACTGTAATGGCATTAAATATGTTTTTGACAGTAATAGTATCTGCAGTCTGTGCCATGACTTGGCCCCCGATTCTTTAATCCATTTTCTATTTGACTGCCCCGTTTACCAAGTTTTACGTACATATTACTTAGCAAAGTATATTGATTCCTTGTCACCTCCCCAACATCAGTACCAGACTTGTTATCAATTGGGTCTAAATTACAAATGTGTGATGTTTATAACTATGTTTCTGAGGCTTTAAAATTAAAAGTTTTTTGATAAACGAATGATGTCATTCGGGTTATCCTTTTTTGTTTATGTACCGGTCTGGTTATTTTTGTTTTTTCTTCCTTAGTTTTTCATCACCTCAATTATGTATTTTTTTTTTTATGTATTATTATGTATTATGTTATTATTTGTATTTTATTACTTTAATTCATGGAATGTGTACTTTAAGTTCTTTTTTCATTTGTAGCAACTCCGGGCTAAAGGTGTTGCACCTATAAGCTTGTTAATAAATAAATAAATAAAAATAATACCTACTACATTTGCTCTATGCAAGTATAGCTTATCACATTGTTTCGACAAAAACATCCTGATGATGAGGGAACGCCCGAAACCACACAAAATATCTCTGATGCTTTCCAGCTCTGCTGAACCAACCGCAACAAATTATCTAAAAATTTTTACTTTGTACTGCAAACAGCATTATAGAGGGAGATTGACTTTATACAGGGGAGACTAACTTCTTAACTCCTCCAGAATCCCGTAACAAATCAGCTGTGCTAGAAAAATGTTCGGTTGGCGGATTTTGATGGAAACTTTTGTAATCGATATCCGGTGATCATAATCTAAACGGAATACAAGTTTGAGTTGCTTGACAATTTTCCTGTTACACATATTTAGGTGCTGGGATTGAAAGATTCACCGAATTGTGAATGCGGTGAATGGGACACGATGCACCACATTCTTGTCCGGTATCCTCCTCGATGAGGCAAGAATCCATATCTGGAATTCAAGATAAAAAGAAGGGGAGAAAACTGGCCGGGAGATTGTAAAGAATTGACAAAAAGTGCAAAAAATTTCAAAGACTTGATGATGCAGTTTGCTCGAGAAGTTGCGGTTCTAAGAAGGACTAGAGGATAAGTAGAGGCCCGCCTCCCCATGGTAGGGATGGTAATTTGCCTATATTATTATTACGCCGGGTGCCTGATGGCGTGGGATCTAAGCCTATGTGGCTTTTATCCCTCCGATGCCCCCATATCATCCCCTTAATTAATCTCCCCCGGTACCTTACCGGTCAGTCTACAATATCCCAAGATATCCGTAAACTCCAACGCGCCCAGGCATCCTCGAGAGGGTGCCCTCCCAAATACGCGAAACCTAGTACCAGCGAAACGGGGACACTGACATAAGTAGTGGTACACCGTTTCCCTGACTCCGACGTCGCAGTTCTGGCAAATGGCACTAGACGTCCTCCCTATGTTAAACAAGTGACTTAGAGACACTCAAGTGTGTCCAGTCACTACCCCCACCAAGGTCCTCAGACCTGTCCTACTGAGGGACAGGAGATACTTCGAAATTCCCTGCTTACTTGCTTTTATAAATCTTTCAGCTTGGAGGCACCCCTGCGTGTCCCACCCAGCATTTCTCCAAGACTCTCATCTCCCGAAGTTTAATCTGTTTATCACGAAACTTCTTTGTGACGGCAAGGGCTGGTTCAGGATAAAATGGTAATGATGATCCCTCCCTAGCCAATGATCCGCCCTCTCTTTGCCCTCTATTCCCGCATGTCCGGGTATCCAATACAGACGCACTTATCCCTCCGAGCCAAAGCATTAAGCCTTCTCCAGCAGGCAAGGCTAAGTGACCATAGGCACCGGTTTTGGCGCTATGCGTTAGGTAAAGGGCCTGGAGTGTGTGAATAATAATAATAATGTTACAGATTTTTGGTTAACTCAGAGAAAACAAGTCACACAGCTAACAGACGCAAGTGGGGATGATTTTCTGATTGAAGGGGACATAATATGTACAGAAACATTCTACCCAATTTAAAAATTAATAATAATTTTTTTTTGAAAACATCAGAAGAATGTGGATGGATTGTAAAGTTCAGCGAACTTGTTTAGTTAGAAAAAGAGAATTTTTTTTGTACGCCCCTCCACTTCCAGCAGACTGATTTAGCTCACTTGTAATATTCACTAAAATACTACAGGATACTGCATTCTATTTATTGATACTGAAAAATTTCAATATCGGCAGAAAGACGGAACTCAGTAAATGTATAATAATTAATGTAAACAATATTTATGTTTGGCCGTTGTTAATTAAACAACTTTTTAAAAAAAGTTTATTCGACGTTTCGGACACCTTTGGTGTCCTTCCTCAAGAACTGTTAAGGAAGAATGGAGGAAGAACTGAGAGGAAAAAATGGAGAAAAGAACTCTCCATTCTTCCTTAACAGTTTCTGAGAAAGGACACCAAAGGTGTCCGAAACGTCGAATAAACGGTTTTTAAAAAATAAAAAGTTTCTTCTTTGGCCCCTGCCAACTAATTTTTTAGCTGGTATAATAATTAATTATGTACTGTAAATCTGCAATATACAATATTGCTTTCTTTCCTTCAACGAATCTTTTTATAAATTACATTGAAAAATTCAATTGCTTTTTGGTTTTTGCTTCAATTTGTAAAGCAATTATTATTATTATTATATATAAATAATTCTTATTTACATAATCATCCATTTTAGAATAATAATCCAACATATGTGATTAAATGCAAATCTAATATTCGGTGTTTGCTTGATTAATAATATGCACACGAAGTGATAAAATATACATATATAAATTACGCTTTGCGATGCACATATAATATATATTCCATGAAGTTGTTGTCTATGTATGGGTGTAGTAGACCTGTCTCTTATGTCACTACTGTGATGCTGTCCGGCTAGAGCCTGCCCACTGGCCCGCTTAATGTATACACACATACGTATGTATTAAGCAGGCAGTGGCACTGCTATACTAACTAATCTAGCTGGGCTTTAATGTAATTAAACAGTTCCGGCGCCAAATTTCCCCACCTACCCCAACAATTTCTGTCTGCGTCAGTATTTATCTTAAATAATAAAACCAGTTAATATTATCTGTGTAATTATTTTAATTTACTGTCCTAGAAAGTATTGCGATCGTAAAGTATTGCGATCGTATTCAGTTTTTCCCGGAAATAGATATTTTGAGGTCCCTGGGTTCGAAAACCAACGGTGGGGGGGCAGCTCGAACTTGATATTCCGTTTAGTTACCACCACCGTAGTTAAAATCCGTCTAGCGGAAGTGCGACTCAACTAAACGGTTTTTCCATATCTCGTAAATTGATTCCAAGATTTTCGTAGTCTCTAAATATATAAAGGATTATCACTTTTATTTTAAACCTTATTCCAGGAAAATTAATTCTTGAAAGGTCCATGAGGACTTGTACGTGCAGCTGTCGTCTAGTACATTGTACGGTTCTCTCACCTATATAATTACAAATTATATACTAAATGCATTACTCAAATCCCAGTTTTGAAGAAAATCAGTTGCGAATTTATACAAAATCTTTGCGATTTTTTTTTTTTTTTTTATAATTTGCTCGTAAAGTTTCGAACGATTTTCTTCAAACATCAAAAATGCTAACTGTATCAGTTTATTTGAATCATTTTTCATGGCATCATTGATTTGAAGGAATTCTTGGACAATGTGTGACGTCAGGCTCAACTTGCACACTGTCGCTACTGACAGAGAACGTTTCCCTATAGTTTAGTTCACATTCAGGTAAATCTTGCGTCCCCCCTAAAAGACAATGACTATAATCCCTACCATATATACATCTGTAGTTATTGTCAAGGCCATAAAATTTCCAAATTGTACGGTAAATGCTGAAAGAGTAAATCTGTCAGTATTTCATCTGATTCTTTTTAAATTCGATATAATCGATTTTTATGGCAGCAACGATATGATATGTATTATTAAAATCTACACGAGCAACTGCCCTGTTATGTGATTGCCAGCTTCATTAAATAAATGTATGTATAAATCAAAAAGTCATTAATAAATTTAATCAAATGAAATTTATCTTTTATATATTACTTTCTCTTACTCCTAGTAAGGAGGAAGTATTGTAATCGTGTCAAATTTTCAGTATCGAGTTTTCACCGGAAATATCCGTGTTGAGGTCCCCTGAGTCCAAAAAAGTGGTTTTCAGCAAATGGTCTGTGTTGTGTGTGTGTGTGTGTGTGTGTGTGTGTGTGTTGTGTGTGTATGTATGTGAACAGCATAGCCCAAAAACGAAAAACCATAGGAAGTTCAAACTTGATATTACGTTTAGGTATCACCATGGCACCTGACGGAAGTACCACCTTACTTGTTTTTTTTTTAGTTTTTGCGATTGCTCCGACGATTTTTTTTAATCTTGGTATATCTACTACACATACAAAGAGCTACAACTTTTATTTGAAACATTTCTCTGGGGAAATTCATTTAATGGCACTTTTAGGGGAGGGGTGGGTTTAGGTTTTCATCTTAACTGCTATTTCAGTTTATTAGACAATTCTGTCATCTAAATAATGTTAATTAGAATAAAATATGTTGTTAAAATTCCGAGTTTGAAAAAAATCGGATAACCGGAAGTGCGTTTGTTTTAACACTTTACTAAATGTTTTTTTCACTTTTTCGCGATTTTCTCAAAAATAGCTCCGATGATTTTTCTTGAAACTTCCTATTTAAACTAAAAATGCAATGATCTACATCTTTTATTTAAAACATTTCTCTGGGGAAATTCATTTAAGGGCACTTTTAGGAGATGGGCGGGGTTACAGCTTCCCCTAAATTGCTATCATAGTTGATTATACAATTTGATCATCCAAACAAAATTAATTACAAATAAATAGATGGCCAAAATTCCAAGTTTTAAGAAAATTAGTAAACCGGAAGTGCGCTTTTACTGAACAGTTTTTTCAGTTTTCCACGAATTTCGTTATATTTGGTACACAAACTATAGGATTTGTCAATTGTAATTTTGAGAACAGGAGTAAGAGAAAGTTGTGTGTAGTTTCACCCCAGATTTTTTTTCAGATTTGAATAGTTTTATTAAAACTATTCTGTGGTATTTCTCATAACTGCCAAGTTTTACTCGAATTTTAGAATTTTTGAATTTAGAATTAAGTTAAGCAAAAAGTTAATTAAAATAAAATAAAATATATATACATATTTATTAGAAATGATTTATTTAGATTGTTAAAATTGCAATAGTGTCCATATCAAGTTGGTTGATTATAAATGTGAAGGAGCACTGCCTTCAAGATCGCGTCGGTGTTTGTAGCTGTCAGCTGTTCAATATCGCCGCCATTAATATAATTTTAATATAGAAGGCACTATAGGTATATATATATATATATATTGCATTAATTGCTAAGTTTCACTTCCACTATCTCATTATGTTCAGTATTTTCTAGCCAAGCCACAATTATTAGAAACTAAAAACACATTATGTTTATAGTTTGAGTACTTTCTAGTATGAATGTAGTAATAGTTTGATCGAATATCACATAGGCAGTGGTTTTCTTTTACGTTTGCTCGCCACGATTACCTGCTAAACATTCCTACTAAAATTAGGTACGTTAATTAATTATAGTACTTTGTTTTTTTAAATATTTATAAACAATATAAACAATAGTTATGATTGGCTGTTGTTAATCAAGCAAGCCAGAAATTAGTAAGGTAAATATTTATATACCAGCTAATTAGATATAACTTTCAATCAATGATTTTTCGCTTACTGTGAGGAAAACTGTCCTCTTCGAGTGCGAAATCTGATTTTGCTCTATGCAAGGATTTATCATACTGTGTTTATCTGCCCAAAGCTGGTCGATAACCACAAAATGTGGCAGGTCATCGCAGAAAATATCTCTGATGCTTTCCAGCTTGCGGAGCCCTCAATAACTATTGTATTACGTTTTGATTATTACACTAACTGGTCGACCAAAATATCTTGAATATCGAACCGAGTGCGCTAGAAGCGGTTTACCGTCAAAACAAATACATGATAAGAGATAAGGTTGGGAAGGTTGCGTGTTTACTTAGTATTTTGGCGCGCGGTCAAGTGTTTATTTCCTGTTTGGTTTAATTCACTTTATATTTAGTTTTTTTAGAGAATGAAATGCGTTTGTAAACATTTCATTTTTTCCTAAGTAATTAGTATATGTAACCTCTTAGATCTACATAGTATTTTGAACGTATATGTACTCGTCGAGTTTATGTACTTTCAACCTATGTTATCTGTAGTTCCATCAGTTCCGATATTCAAGAAATTTTGGTCGGACTCTAAGCAATTGATTACAATTTGTCAAGAATAAGTGGCCAGCATAATGTTGGCGTATTATCATGTTGACCACAAGTGATCTTTCGGTTTATCCCTACCAAAGCTAACAGATTCGGAAACCTCATGAAATAATTTCCTTCCTTAACCACACTCCCCCAACACTATGGTTCAATAAAAGTGATTTGCAGTAATTAAACCTGTTTTTTTGGATATAAACCAATTCAGTAAAGTCGCACTTCTGGTTAACAAATTTTCTTCATACTTAGAATTTGCTCAAAGCATTTAAGACATTAAAATTATATAGTGGAAAATAGGGATTAGGGTTTTAGCTCGTTGGCTAGAGTGCTAGATATGCCCGTATTGGTTAGGCTGGGGCGTGTTGTGATGAAATGGTCGTCTCTGGGGTCTCATGAATTTCCCGCAAAAATTGGACCTAGTTACAGTTCTTCCACTTGCAATTAAGGGAACTAATTTTTTTCTTTTCGAATATATATAAGTGTATAACTGTCTTTGCCTCTCTTACTTTGTGTGACCGTCTAACTAAATGTGCTTCCTGTTTGTCTCTCTTACTTTGTCTATGTTGTCGTCCAACTAAATGTGCTTCCTGTTTGTCTCTCTTACTTTGTCTATGTGATCGTCCAACTAAATGTGCTTCCTGTTTGTCTCTCTTAATTTGTTTATGAGATCGTCCAACTAAATGTGCTTCCTGTTTTCTCTCTTAATTTGTCTGTGTGATCGTCCAACTAAATGTGCATCCTGTTGTCTCTCTTACTTGTCTTTGTTATCGTCCAACTAAATGTGCTTCCTGTTTGTCTCTCTTACTTTGTCTATGTGATCGTCCAACTAAATGTGCTTCCTGTTTGTCTCTCTTACTTTGTCTATGTGATCGTCCAACTAAATGTGCATCCTGTTTGTCTCTCTTAATTTGTCTGTATGATCGACCAACTAAATTTGCTTCCTGTTTGTCTCTCTTACTTTGTCTATGTGATCGTCCATCTAAATGTGCATCCTGTTGTCTCTCTTACTTGTCTTTGTTATCGTCCAACTAAATGTGCTTCCTGTTTGTCTCTCTTACTTTGTCTATGTGATCGTCCAACTAAATGTGCATCCTGTTTGTCTCTCTTAATTTGTCTGTATGATCGTCCAACTAAATATGCATCCTGTTTGTCTCTCTTACTTTGTCTATGTGATCGTGCAACTAAATGTGCTTCCTGTTTGTCTCTCTTAATTTGTTTATGTGATCGTCCAACTAAATGTGCTTCCTGTTTGTATCTCTTACTTTGTCTATTGATCGTCCAACTAAATGTGCTTCCTGTTTTCTCTCTTACTTTGTCTATGTGATCGTCCAACTAAACGTGCTTCCTGTTTGTCTCTCTTACTTTGTCTATGTGATCGTCCAACTAAATGTGCTTCCTGTTTGTCTCTCTTAATTTGTCTATGTGATCGTCCAACCAAAAACGGAAACTCCTGTGTGGAACATGCACTCGGCTTTCTTTTATTGCTTCTAAATATTCATGACAAATTTTCTCCAACCTCCGTGTCTTTACTAATCATTTAGGCTCCCCATGTTTATACCCCACATTGACGGTATGTTTTGTGAAATCTAAGTTAAAATTCGGTTAACCGGAAGCTGAATAGTTTTTTAATTCCCCCTCCCCCTAATTTCCTTGTAAATGGCTCCATCGATTTCCTTTAAACTTGATATTTTAAGTTCACCTACAAAATTCTACAACTTTGATTTGCAACATTATTCCGAGAAAATTCACATTAAGGAGTTGTGGGGGGGGGGGAGCTGCGCTGCCATTTTACCAACTGTAGTGTTCAGGGTAAAAGTCACATATTTAATAAAAAGTCAAAGTGCGAGAAGTGCAGTGCAAGTAAATCGTGTGAATGTTTCACATCAGATATTGTTGTGAATGTAAATGATACGTGGGTCAATGGGGGAGATTTAATATGTAGACAGAGAAAATGGGGACTTGCCATCATATCTTATCACCTTAATACACCCTTCGCATACGTCAAACTTAAAGCCTCCTAAGTGGGGAAATTATGAAATTTTCGGATGATGGACATAATCTAATAAAAGTCGATTTTACCTATCGCAATTGAATATCTGTTGAATGTATAATGTAATTTTATTATATATATATAAAGCGTATAATAAAAATATACTGCTAGTGCTAGCACAATTATGTATTACTTTTTTTTTTATTTTTTATGAAGGAGGGTTGGTTCGCCTGAGCGTGGTAAAATTTGTTAATTTATTCATTTTGACGGGGTTGAAGGTCAATTCCACCCTCCCTTTAAAAAAAAAATACGTTTTAATTTAATAATTTGTTTCAATGTTAAATTTAGAGATTGCTGAATTGCCATGAATATGGAACAAGTTTTTGTCGGTAGTGTTTCATGCTGGAGAGAGCATTATTCAGGAAATTATGGCACTTGTTACGTCAGCTTAGTTTACCAGCAAAAATTTTACAATTTCATCAGTTGTAATAGGCAAAAATCTGAAATTGTGAAACCTATTACTTTAATTGTTTTTTTTTATGTTTATACGACAATACCAGAGGAATTCTTTGTTGCTCTACGTTTCGGATACCATTGGTGCTTCTTTTTTTTCTATCTGAACGCTCTTAACCCTGAAGAAGGGCACCAATGGTACCCGAAACGTAGAACAACAAAGAATTCTTTTTTTCTTTAAAATTCTTATAGCCATTGCTGTATAAACATCTTATTATAAGTTTAAGGCCTGACGATTTGAAAACCAATAAAGAAAAATATCGACTTTCAAACTTGCAAGTTTTTTGACCTTAATACTTACAAGTGCAACTTACAGTTGTTAACCTTAATATAAAATTTATGTTACGGCGGGAATGAATATTGGTTCTGTGCAAATAGCTCGATGTTTGAATGTGATTGTCTTGTAGTCCATGGAACAATGCCACTAATACTCGATAGCAATCGATTTCACAGAATCCTCTTAAAATCGATTTTCCCATGATTTTATTAGTTTCCGTTACAGCAGTAAGGGCAAGCATTGCGATCGTGTTCTTTGCCTTCACACCCTGTATTTGGAATAGAGTGGGTGTGTAAGGGTTGACCACCTCCAACAGTGACTGAATTTCCCACACTAGCATAGAATTAATCTGGTGGGGGACATCCGATGGCTTTAATAGTAGTTTGGCTGTCGGAATATACAATAACAATGTTCTAGTTATGGAGATTCCATTTTTAGAACCTCCTAGCATATTATAGCCAGGGCCTTCGATTGGCAACCTATCTACACCCCTCAGTGAATCAATCAATACTCAATTTCCAGAAATCAGGATAATCATTACAGTAGTTTCTATAACAGTTTTGAATTATTAAAAATGTGATGAATCAATTAATTTTTGAATGGGATTTCCATTTTCTTTTCAAATTTGAGAAGAAAAACCTTTTTACTACTTATTAATACTACATATCACTTTATAATAACCTAAAAAATTTTTATAAAGGAATTAGTGTAAAGTTGCGTTATTTTTAACTTCCATGAAACCTCTCAAATTTAATCCTTTTAAAATAATTATTTCAATTTTTTTGTTCGGATCAGCTGTTTTGTAAATTATTCATTTTGTTGTTTAATAACTAATATAAGGTGTCATACAGTATAATAATTTCTCCGGAATAATGGAGAAATACTGCCGGTGTGGTGGAGGAGGAAAACAGTACAGCTACACACACACACACACACACAGCACACAGAAAGTTCCACCAATTCATTGGCCTTCAGAACTATAGGTGTAATATTTGCCACCATGCAAACTGCCTCGTATGAGATAGTTCGGTATTCACGTGCTATTCTAATAGCCATAGCTCTCTGCATCCTTTTGACTTTGTCTATATTATATTGACGTTTAAGTCCTTCAGCCCAAACTGGTACATCGTAAAATAGCATAGGAAGGAAATCTTCTTCTATATTTTTCTTGATGTCCAGATAAACACTACAAGCATAAAATATCAAACTTTTGAAATCTACATCAACGGTAATAATATCTTCGTCAGAAAATTTGCAGTTTAAAATCACATCTAAAGAATTATTTGTAACTATAATAGGAGCTCTTTTTTGCTTGTCACCGATTTGATAAATTCTATAATTTGTTGGGAAACCTGCCACTCTACTTTTAATATTATAGAGCTCTTGTATTATTGCCAGATTGATCTTTTTCACCTTTATAAAATGACAAAACTAAATCAGTTACTTTACGGGAGATTCATAAATTAATTTTTGAACGCATTTAATGTGGCATATGTCTAGCAAGGGATCTCTAACCAGGGAATTCTTCCCCGCGATACAGCATAGGCTTGCACTAGATGATACAGTCCTAACATACAAAATGACGCAGCTATTAACAGGACGCGGAAAATTTGCTGCATATCTAAGCAGGTTCAAGCTAATAGACAATCTTCTTGCGATTCACAAACTCCTCAGACAGGGAGAACATCTAATATTCGAATACCCTCGAATCTTCCCTTAAGAAGCAAGTTAGTGCAAAAACTGATTCTGAAAGGATTATCTGAGGGTGAAATGGAGAGGAAAGGAATAGAGAGTATTTTCAAAATTTTGGAATAATCAATAAAAGAAAATTGTGACATATAATAATAATAATAAATTAAAAGAATGAATAAATAAATCAAAATAGTAAAAAATAAAAAAAATCTGGTGTGAAACACTCACACAACTTTCTCTTAAATCCAGTTATCAAAATTATAATTGACAAATTTTATAGTTTGTGTAACAAATTAATTCAAATACGACGAAAACTGAAAAAACCGTTCAGTAAAAGCCCACTTCCGGTTAACTAATTTTCTTGAAACTCTGAATTTTGGCCATCCATTTATTTCTAATTAATTTTGTTTGCATGATAGAATTGTATAATTCAACTATGATCGCACTTTAGAGTAAAACATAACCCCAACCCTCCACTAAAAGTGCCATTAAATGAATTTTACTAGAGCAATGTTTTAAATAAAAGTTGTAGCTCTTTGTATGAGTATTAATATATCATGTTTAAAGAAAATCGTCGCAGCCATTCTTGAGAAAATCGCGAAAAAGTGAAAAAATCATTTAGTAAAAGTGGTAAAGTAAACGCACTTCCGGTTATCCGATTTTTATCAAACTCGGAATTTCAACAACATATTTAATTCTAATTAACATTATTTAGATGTTAGAATTTTTTAATAAACTGAAATAGCACTTTAGATGAAAACCTAACCCCACCTCTTCCCCATAAGTGCCCTTAAATGAATTTTCCCAGAGAAATGTTTCAAATAAAAGTTGTAGCTCTTTGTCTGTGTAGTTCATATACCAAGTTTGAAGAAAATCGTTGGAGTCATTTTTGAGAAAATTGCAAAAAAGTAAAAAAAACCTACAAGTAAAGTTGTACTTCCGGTTGAGGAATTTTGACAGGTGACCCACTGTCAAATGCCATGGTGATACCTAGACGGAATATCAAGTTTCATCTTTCTACGGTTTTTCGTTTTTGAGCTATGCTGTTCACATACATACATACATACACACACACACACACAGACCATTTGCTAAAAACCACCTTTTTGGACTCAGGGGACCTCAAAATGGATATTTCCGGTGAAAACTCGATATCGAAAATTTGACACGATTACAATACTTTCTCTTTCTAGGAGTAAAAGAAAGTAAAAAGAACAAATTTATGTATGTATGTGTTTAGTAAAAAACAGAAAATAAATAAAAATAAAAGAAAATTAAAAAGTGAGGGGATGCCTCTGATAGGTTCTGTTAAATAAAAAAGAAATGAAAATAAAAGAAAAGGGGTGAAAATATTAAGTGGACTGTATATATATTTATTGAATAAAGAGAGAGCAAATGGGCTCATATAATATGAACAAAAATGAATATTAAATTAAATTTAAAATTAGTATCAATAATATTTATTATCTTCAACAAGCCAAAAGGAATGGCGCTTATCTTAAACGCAGAAACCTTAACACCAGTGCAGGTAGACTCATGTGTCCTTAGCCCATATCGGGGATAAGGGAAGAGGAAAATAGGAAATGGAAATAAGACCTTATGTGCCTGTAACTCCAGAGTCTTGATCCATACACTGCTGCTTGGCTGATGAATTCTGATAATAATCAATCGGGCTCCCAGAATCTGCGTGGCCGGAGAAGCAAACAGAAGTAGACCATGTGCTTGCTCAATAAACCTTGCAGGGCGGGAGAGGTCGGAGACATTCACTCGACAAGAGACCAATTTATTAACACTAACCCCGAGGAAAACCAGAAGTGGCAACTTGGGTTTTCACGCTAAAGAGTAGCCGGAAGCGGTCTATAGGCAGAATGCGTGCTAACATGTGCTGCATATATATTGCTCGTACGAGTGAGAATAGTGAGTTAGACAGGGCAATAAGAGACTACCTCCTCTCTACATTTAGGACGCAGCCTATAGATTGGTGAATTATTATATTCTGATGGCGGCAAATTTGAATTTATATAAATATCGAACAGTATATATGTAGAATTAAGAAAATGGATATTGACTAAAAGTAATAAACTGGATGAAATATTAACTCTCGATAAGTTCACAATCAAGAATTAACAACTTTAGACTGGATAGCTAGATTAAGCTGTTTACAGTAATTTTATTTGATTTTTGATAATTATGATTTTATATATAGTTTTATATATATATATATATATTAATAAGTTTAATATTTTAGATTTTATTTATTTTAATTTTACTCGATTAACAAAGCATACTCTATTCTGTATTATAAATTAGTTATTAATGTATTAATTATGTACCATGTAAATGCAAATGGAGCATGTTGAAATGGAAGGTTATTTAAAAAAAAAAAACACACACTCACACACACATACAAACAAACACACTCTACAATACACAAAAGACTACGTTGCAATGTTGATCACGATATTGTCAAAGGTTGTTATTGTTTTTGAAATATTATCCCCTCTCCACCGTTATTATTACAAAGAGATCTATCTTCCAGTCAGATATAATAGACAAAATATAATAATAAATAATACCTCTTTGTAATATCTCTCTATCCCTTACATTACCTTTTGTACTACATTTTATTGGATATTATTAATACTATATATATATATATATATATTAGAAGACAGATATAGAAGAGCTCATTGTATTATATTTATAAGATGGCCGATCATCTTTAAATAACTTGCTTTTCGTATTACTTTCTCTTAGTCCTAGTAACTGGGAAGTATTGTATCGTATCAAATTTTCGATATCAAGTTTTCACCGGAAATAGATGTTTTGAGGTCCCCTGAGACCAAAAAAGTGGTTTTTAGCAAATGATCTGTGTGTGTGCGTGTTGTGTGTGTATATATATTTGAACAGCATAGCTCAAAAACGAAAAACCGCAGAAAGCTGAAAGTTGATATTCCGTTTAGGTATCACTATGGGATCTGACAGTACGATATCTGTCAAAATTCCTCAACCGGAAGTACCACTTTACCAGTTTTTTTTTTTACTTTTTTGGGTTTTTCTAAAAAATGGCTCCGACGATTTTCTTCAAACTTGGTATATCAACTACATATACAAAGAGATACAACATTTATTTGAAACATTTCTCTGGGAAAATTCATTTAAGGCCACTTTTGGGGGAGCGGTGGGGTTAGGTTTTCATCTAAAGTGCTATTTCAGTTTACTAAACAATTCTATCATCTAAATAATGTTAATTAGAATTAAATGTGTTGTTGAAATTCCGAGTTTGATAAAAATCGGATGACCGGAAGTGCGTTTACTTTACCACTTTACTAAATGATTTTTCCACTTTTTCGCGATTTTCTCAAAAATGGCTCCGACGTTTTTCTTTAAACTTGGCATATAAACTACACATACAATGTAATACAACTTTTATTTGAAACATTTCTCTGAGAAAATTTATTTAAGGGCAGTTATGTGAGAGGGGGTGGGGTTATGTTTTTCTCTAAAGTGCTATCATAGTTGATTATACAATTCTATCATCCAAACAGAATTAATTAGAAATATATGGATGGCCAAAATTCAGATTTTCAAGGAAATTAGTTGACCGGAAGTGCGCTTTTAGTGAACGGTTTTTTTCAGTTTTCGTCGTATTTGAATTAATTTGGTACAAAAACTATAAAATTTGTGAGTTATAATTTTGAGAACTGGAGTAAGAGAAAGTTGTGTGAGTGTTTCACACCAGATTTTTTTTATTGTAATTATAATGATCAGTCTTCAAACTTGATATTGTTACTTAAGGTGTACTTTACATTGCTTTATGTTTATAGCTACATAAGGAATAATACTTGCCAGTTGTTAGGGCATTGAAGGCTGTCATTCACCACATAGAGCCTCCCTGACGATCCACAAAAACTAATGGCTGTTTAAAGTTGGCCTGAACTAACAGATTGCTGAGTATCGCAACCGACTTAAATCAGTTTTTCCAGAATAATAGAGATTAGCTTTATATATATATATATGCTGTTATATATAATGCAGTTTAAACAGCCGTTTCCAGAAAATTACGGTAAACTTGAGTGACCTGTTCTGTAATGAACCACATCTGGTTCAACGATTTTCTTTACATTTGGAATTCTAGCAATTTTTTTATAGTACCATAATATTATTTTAGATGGTATTACGATGGAACCGTACATTGTACTGAAGTGGCACTTTAGAAGGAAACTTAATATTACTCTCCCTTAGAATTAATTCTCCAGTTATCAATTTTGCTAGAAAAATGTTTCAAATAAAAGTAATAGGCCTTTTATCTGCAGCTGTTAGAGCAAGTATTAAGATTGTGTTCTTGGCCTTCACACCCTGTATTTGGAATAGAGTGGGTCTATTGGTGCTAGTAAGCGTCCCTGAACACCATTGATGAAGCTATTGCAAAAGAAAAAAAAATCTGGTATGAAACACTCACACAACTTTCTCTTACTCCAATTCTCAAAAATTATAATTGACAAATTTTATAGTTTGTGTACCAAATTTAATGAAATTCGTCGAAAACTGAAAAAATTGTCCAGTAAAACACACTTCCGGTTTACTAATTTTCTTGAAACTGGGAATTTTCGCCATCTATTTATTTCTAATTAATTTTTTTTAGATGATAGAATTTGTATAATCCGTATGATAGCACTATAGAAAAAACATAACCCCTCCCCACCCCTAAAAGTGCCCTTAAATAAATTTTCCCAGAGAAATGTTTTAAATAAAAGTTGTAGATCTTTGTATGTTTAGTTTATATAGGAAGTTTCAAGAAAATCGACGGAGATATTTTTGAGAAAATCTGGAAAAAGTGAAAAAAATCATTTATGTAAAGTGGTAATGTAAAGTGCACTTCCGGTTATCCGATTTTTTTTTTAACTCGGAATTTCAACAACATATTTAAGTTTAATTAACATTATTTACATGATAGAATTGTCTAATAAACTGAAATAGCACTTTAGATGAAAACCTAACCCCCACCCCTGGTCATAACTGTCCTTAAATAAATTTTCCCAGAGAAACATTTCAAACAAAAGTTGTAGCACTTTGTATGTGTAGTTGATATACCAAGTTTGAAGAAAATCATCGGAGCCATTTTTGAGAAATTCGCAAAAATGTAAAAAAAACTTACAAGTAAAGTGGTACTTCCGGTTGAGGAATTTTGACAGATAACGCACCGTCAGATCCCGTGGTGATACTTAGACGTAATATCAAGTTTCAACTTTCTACGGTTTTTCGTTTTTGAGATATGCTGTTCACATACACATATACCATTTGCTAAAAACCACTTTTTTGGACTCAGGGGACCTCAAAACGAATATTTCCGGTGAAAACTCTATATCGAAAATTTGACACGATTACAATACTTCCTCTTACTAGGTGTGAGAGAAAGTAAATCAGTAAAATCGTCTCTTCTGATTGCAGGATTTTGATCGACAGTCTGGTATCGGATGGAATCATGATATCAAATTGGAAATTCCTGCGATTTTTCATAAAAATGTTCACATAATGCCATGGATTGGTTCTATTATTCTAAAAGTAATTTTGAACCATTTGGCAGAAAACTATTTTGCAAAAGTGACTGACTACACCTGAAAAATCTGCTTTGCAATTATTTTTTGAATTGAAAAAAAATCTGCATCTATTTAAACAAAACAAAGGAAAATAATTACAATGTAACTAGTTGCTTTTGTAATGTAAGTTTCCGAATTAGAGTATTGTATTCAATCATCTGTTACTGTCATAATGGTTGGTTAATTTAGTAAAACTATCTTCTTTGCTAGAAGAATATTAAAAATATCTTTTTAAAAAACCAATTTACATACAATAATTGACTGCGTTTGAGTTTGAGATCCTTGATATAAATCATTGCATCAGGTAGTATTTAGCAGTGCATTCAGACAGACTAACAGAGCGCTCTGGTGTCACTGACCCTATTATTACCACTACCTACTGACAATAGCTTCTAGATTCAGCAATAAACTCTATTTTATTTGCGTTTTTATTTCACCTTACTTAAGTTGGCAAACCTTTTAGAGAAGTTTTCCTTCTTTCCACAAACTTTTTTGTGTTGTTTAAAAAATAAAAATGTAATATTTAAAAAAAGTTTTGCTTCTATTTACAAAGAGAGCCGAAGAACAATATGAATCTGGTATTGAAAAAATAAACGCAAAGTCCAGAGAAGATTTGATAAAAAACATAAATAAGGGGCATTTAATAAAAAAACAATGTTAAATAGAATAACAGTGGATTTACTTTGTGATCAGGATGAAGAATTATAATAAAGTTTACTGGTGGAGGGGGTAGAGAGCAAGCACTAAGACTGACTAAATCTAACACTGTATAACCTTCCCAAACAGTATAAACAAAGCCAATAAAACAAACAAATATTTAAAGATAATAGGTTATTTTATAATTAATGTTTGAAAACAGCCGATTTTTTTCTTAATAAATTTTGTACAGCTGGTAAAGTTCTAATTGTTTATAACAAAAAAGAAACATTGTTTAGAATGTACAATATAAAAAAAGTTTTAAAAAACAGCACAATGTAAGAAAGAAGATTCCAAATGGTAATTAAATTTACATAGTGATTAAATATAATTGCTAGAATTGTATTTATTGTTCTAGTGCTTTGATTATAGACAATCACTAGTTTTATTACCGAACTGAGAGCAACAAATAATGCGTTCAATTTCCGGTAAGCAAGTAAACAGATTATTCAAGTAAATTAAAGGATTCTTTCCCTTCTTGGCCTGGTTTTAAAAACTCCCATATTGCCAGAAATTAAATGTGTTTTACTTTCTCTTACTTCTAGTAAGAGGAAGTATTATAATTGTGTCAAATTTTCGATTTTCACCGAACGGAAATATCCGTTTTGAGGTCCCCTGAGTCCCAAAAAGTGGTTTTTAGCAAATGGTCTGTGTGTGTATCTGGTATGTGAACAGCATAGCTCAAAAACGAAAAACCGTAGAAAGTTGAAACTTGATATTCCGTTTAGGTATCACCATGGCATCTGACAGTGGGTCATCTGTCAAAATTCCTCAACTGGAAGTACCACTTTACTTGTTGGTTTTTTTACTTTCTTGCGTTTTACTCAAAATTGGCTCCGACGATTTTCATCAAACTTGGTATATGAAGTACACATACAAAGAGCTACAACTTTTATTTGAAATGTTTCTCTGGGAAAATTCATTTAAGGGCAGTTATGGTGGGAGGGGTGGAGTTAGGTTTTCATTTAAAGTGCTATTTCAGTTTATTAAACAATTCTATTATCTAAGTAATGTTAATTAGAATTGAATATGTTGTTGAAATTCCGAGTTTCGAAAAAAATCGGGTAACCAGAAGTGCACTTTACATTACCACTATACTCAATGATATTTTTTCACTTTTTCCCAATTTTCTCAAAAATGTCTCCGTCGATTTTCTTGAAACTTCGTATATATAAACTAAACATGCAAAGATCTATAACTTTTATTTCAAACATTTCTCTGGGAAAATTCATTTAAGGGCACTTTTGGAGGAGGTGAGAGGTATCATAGTTGATTATACAATTCTATCATGCGAATAAAATTAATTAGAAACAAATAGATGGCCAAAATTCCGAGTTTCAAGAACA